>CAIGRT010108660.1:0-12051 GCA_903798405.1 Fraxinus platypoda | reverse complement strand
TGAATTTTATTACACATTTGAGAGAACAATTCAGCATTTTTGATCCTTTAAATATTTTTCCATCTCCGTGTGGATACGACACCCCAAAACTGTGCTACAACAACCGCGTTATTCTTTGGACGTAATCACCATCTCCTAACGAGCGAGCTTGCTACCCTAGGCAAGACTGTGTCATCGTTAGTGAGTATTTGTTGAAGGCTAGGCTTCGCCTGCCGATCCATCCTTTCTTCCGGGCTGTCCTTAGGCTATACGGGCGGGACCCTACCTAGCTCGTCCCTAACGTCTGGGCCCAGTTGGTGGGTTCTTACTTCCTTTGGAAGGATTCCTTCTTGGGCGAGGACGTGCCCTTGTACGTCTTCCAAACATTATACCAGCCTCGATCTTTAGGGAAATGGGACTCCAGGGGGTGGTATTCTTCGTGGGGGTCACACTCTTCCTTCGTCCTGGGCCTGCCCTCTTCCATCAAAGCATGGAAGGAGGCTTGGTTTTGAGTTAGGGAGAAGTGGCAAGAATGTGAGGATGACCTCGTCCCACACATCAAAGTCCCAACCTCATACTCCGATGCCCGTGAGTGCATTTCTTGCTTCCTTGATTTTCTGAACTGAAGAGGTCTGATACTTACCATTTTTGTGTTTGTTTTGCAGGGTCGGTTGAATGGTTCGAGTTTACCGAGAGTGATTGGGATACTCTTACTGAGGTCTATAATAAATCCTCAGACTCGCGTGACTTCGGCTGTTTAATCCAGTTGAGGCGCTTTTTTGAAGATTTTGGCTTGATGGTAAGGAAGGGTAAGATGTCGTTATACTTTTCCATTTTATTAATGTTTCTTTTGTAAAATTTTGCTAACCCTGTTTGTTTCTTTGTTTGTAGAAAACTTTGATAAGAGGATGTATCCTACTCCTGACATGGCCACCATCCTCGCCGCCACCTCTACATCAAGAAAGAAGATGATGAAGCCCTCATCTTCTAGAGGAAAGAAGGTAAGGGACAAAATTGAGAGGGTCAGCAAGGAGGCTGCCTCTCAGGAGGAGGGATGTCATCTTCTAGAGGAAAGAAGGTAAGGGAAAAAATTGAGAGGGTCAGCAAGGAGGGTGCCTCTCAGGAGGAGGGATGGCCCTCCATTCCAGATAGGGAGAAAAAAGTTGTAGAGGAGGAACCTAAGAAGAGGTTCAAAGTCCCGACCCCCAGTGGGGTGGGTGGTTCTAGGGACGTCCCTCCCCCCACTCTGAGATCCCAATGGGGGAAAAGTTATTAGGCCAACTGCCGGAGAGCCCCAGAGGCAGGACCCTGTAAAGAAGCCGAGGACTTTGAGTGACTCCACTTCTTCTGAATTCCTGCAAGCCAAAGATGCCTTGGCCAAAAGGACCGACGAGCTCGAACCAAAGGCTCTTCCCCTTCTTCCTCCCGAAATCCAGACTGCCACCACAACATTTCATAGGTACTGGACGGAAAAGTGGCAATCCTTCGTGGAAAAAAGTGATGCCATCGACGTCGTTGCCACGATGGTGGCCCAGGCAGGGAGGTCATTCGGCATGGCCATAGAGGTTGAAGCTCTCTTTAAAAACCTTCAAAGCAAGAATCGAGGGTTTGCTAATAAAGCCTCTAAGGTTGAGGAAGTTACCAGCAAGGCCAAGACGGAGGTGGAGGCCTTGAAGAAGAAATATGATAAGGAGTTGGTGAAACTCGCTTCTACCTTGACAGAAATTGAGACTTTGAAGAAGGAGGTCCATCTATCTTAAAGTGAGGCGGCCTCTCTTACTAAGCGAGTAGAGACTTCTGATGCACATCAGAAGCTGGCACCTGAGACCCTGGAGAAGGCCAACAAGGAAAATTCTGCCTTGAAGGAGCATGTGGGGGAGCTGACCTCCCAAGTGGTTGGCCTCACTTAAAAAGTGGAGTGTGTCAGAAGTGACACTGAATTGGCAAGTAGAGATGCTGAGAAGACGTTCCTTGCCAACTTCCAGCCGATCGAAGCGTACAAAATTTTTGGGAAGTATTGGAAGAGGTACGCATACATTGAAATGATTGAGGGGTTGGAGGCATCAACACTTTTGATTTGAGGGTAGAGTTTCTTGAGGACGAGGCGGAGGAGTCCGAGCCTCAAACTCCAGCAGAAGGGGGCCAAGTAATTGAACTGGATGACGACGCAGCTGAAGAAGTGGCCCCTGATGCAATTGTGCCCTTTGTGGCTCCTCAACCCCCACCCCCACCCCCACTCCCTTAGGGCATAATTTTTTACTTGTACCCTTTTTGGTTTTTATTAAGTGTAATGGTCTCAGCCCAACAATTGTAAATATCATTTTATGAATGAAGTTATGCTTTTATTCAAGACTTATGTCATTTTACTTCTGCATCGAACCACTTGTACCTCAACAATTACATCGAACTTGAAGCGACATCAAACTTATAATAACATCAGACGTATAATAACTTTCAAAGCATGATAACATCAAACTTATAAATATTGAAGTTTCAACAACACAAACCTGTAACATGGTCAGACTTATGTAAAATGAATCTTAACAAAACTTGCAAGTGTAAGCTGGTCAGCCATATTATCGAATTTCAGAACTTACTCAAACTTGTAATTTTTTACAAGTGCAAGCTGGTCATACATATTGGGTTTATAACAACATCATACTCATGCAACATGAACATCAGCAACATATCCGAACTTGCAACAAAGTTCAGATATCATACTTCAATAATAAATTTAACTGAAGTTCTATTAACCACTTCAGAACTTGTTTAACCAGATAATCAAGCATATGAGATCAGATATGTGTAGGATTCAAGTAACATAAGACTTTTGCATACATATTTTGATTAACAAGTCAAACATCAAAGTGTGTCCAAGTGTTAGAAGGTTGTGTACCTTTGTGAATTTTCGACCTTATGTATATTGATATGCATGAGTTGAGGCTTTTTAGTATTTTAGTACTTCAGACTTTTAGTCTGGTTTTGTATTTTTGTAACTCATAATTTGCATAAGTACAAGCAGTTCGTTTTTTCTTTGACCTTCCTCAGCATGGGTTGAGTGGTTTGCTCATGCTGAGGCTTCCTTAACAATTTTAGTTGTTAAGGGCATGTTCATTTAGTCAGTTCAGAGGTGATTCTTTTTTGGATCCAGCTCCTCATCGAACTGCCCACGCGTCTCTTTGTAGGGACATATCATCTATGAAGAGGCATCCCCAAGGTTTTTACCTCCTTGGGAGGGGTATTTTCATTGAATCTCAGATTGTATACACAAGATGTTTTACATCATTGGCTGTGCCTTTCTGTCCATATTCTCAATTTTGTAAGTTCCTGACCGAACCTCTTCATAGATGTGATAAGGACCTTTCTAGTTAGGGCCCAGGGTTCTTGAGCCATGCTCTTTAGAGGACGGGAATACCCTTCGAAGCACCAAATCATTTAAATGAAATGACTTCTTTTTTACCTTCGAATTGTAGTATCTATTCATCTTCCTTTGATAAACGGCTAATCTTGCTTGAGAGTCGTCTCTCCTATCTTCAAGGAGGTCGAGCTCACATTTCCTTACCTTGTCTAATTTCATTGAAATGTATTCGTCGAGGAGATGGCAAAACTACTTCAACAGGGCTCATAGCCTCGGCCCCGTAGGCCATAAAGAATGGGGTCTCTCCTGTAGCAGTTCTGCTTGTAGTTCTGATAGCCCAGAGTACTTGAGGTAGTTCATCGACTCATGCCCCTTTAGAGGATCCAGTTTCCTTTTCAATGTATTCTTCATTGTTTTGTTAAGAGCCTTGACTTGTTCATTTGCCTTGGGGTGATGTAGGGAAGAGAAATGCTTCTTGATGCCCAATTCTGCACACATGTTTCTAACCTTCTTGTTATCAAACTGTCTGCCATTTTCTGATACAATCGAATGGGAAATTCCGAACCTGCAAATGATGTTCTTCTATAGGAATTTGGAAGTGTTGGCTTCAGTGATTTTGGCAAGTTGCTCGACTTTTACCCACTTGGTAAAGTAATCAGTGGCGACAATTGCGAAGCAAGAGTTTCCTCTCCCTTTGGGAAGAGGTCCTATAAGATCAATTCCCCATTTTGCAAATGGCCAAGAGCTGGATACAACATTCAACTCTTGAGAAGACTGCCTTTGAAAAGTAGCGAAGCATTGACACTTGTCACATTTTCTAATAAACTGTTGCGTATCCTTTTTCAAGGTGGGCCAGTAGTATCCCTGTCTTATTACTTTCTGTTCTAAGGATCATCCTCCAGTGTGGTTTCACATAACTTGCCTGCTCTCCTCCCATGCATCTGAGCAGGGACAGTGAGAAACCACATTTGTTAGTACATCATCCTACAAGACGAAATGGGCAGTTCTTCTTCTAAGCTTCTGAGCCTCCTCCTTTTCAAGGGGTAGGGTCTAGTCTCTGAGGAAAGATATGATTGGCTTCATCCAAGATGGAGTGTCCTCAACCCACATAACAGCTTCGTCAGTGGCGATAGAAGGTCTAGAAAGATGTTCTATATGCACCATTGCAAGCAATTTGACATCTTTGTTGCTTGCTAATTTAGACAGTGCTTCAGCATGGACGTTCTCAGAGTGTGGGATTTGCATTAGTTCGAACCTTTCAAATGATAGGATGAAGTCCATAACCAGTTTTAGGTAGGCTACCATAGACTTTTCTCTGGCTGAAAAATTACCATGAACCTGACTTACTACTAACTAGGAGTCACTACTGATGACGAGCCTCTTTGCTTGCATCTCTTTGGCTAACCTTAGGTCAGCGAGGAGGGCCTCATACTCTGCTGCATTGTAGGTGGCTTTAAAACCAAATCTCACAGCACAAGTAAGCTTATGTCCTTCTGGACTGACTAAGACAACCATTGCTCCTGACCTTGTCTCTCTTGAAGATCCATCAACCAATAGGCTCCAAGTTGGAGGTTCGGTGGGTTCTATCTCTTCTTCCATTTCTAGGATAGGAGTGAATTCCGCTACAAAATCTACTAGGGCCTGGCCCTTGACGGTAGCCATTGGCTTGAAAACAATATCAAACTCACTAAGTTCTACAACCCACTTCAGCCACCTCCCTGAAGCATCAGGCTTCTGCAGCACCTGATTGAGGGGGAAATTTTTCAACACATGTATACTGTGTGCTTCAAAATATGGCCTCAATTTTCTTGAGGCTATCACCAAAGAGAGGGCTAATTTCTCCATGTCTGGATTGTGAGTCTTTGCTGCCAAGAGTACTTTGCTGACGTAGTATACGGGCATCTGGTGACCATTCTATTCTCTTATCAAAATCGAGCTGCTGGCCTCGGAGGTCACTGTTGGTACAATTGTAGTAGCTCGTGGTCCCTAGATTTGGAAATGAGTGGAGCCTGTCCCAAGTGCTTTTTCAGCTCTTGTAAGGCTGTCTTACACTTCTTTGTCCACTGAAACTTGTTACCTCCTTTGAGGATTTTAAAGAAAGGTAGGCACTTTTCTGTTGCCTTGGAGACGAAGGGGTTCAACGCTGCTACTCGTCCAGTGAGACTCTGTACCTCTTTCAATTTTTGAGGTGATCTCATTTCAATCAAAGCATTGACCTTTTCAGGGTTCACTTCAATGCCTTTTTGGTTGACGATGTAACCCAAGAACTTTCCCAAAGAAACTCCAAAGGCACATTTTAAAAGATTGAGCTCCATCCGATATCTTCTCAAAACTTGGAAGGTCTCATTAAGGTTTTTAACATGATCCCCTATTTTTAAGCTCTTCACCAGCATGGTAGGTAGCCCTCCATGGTTTTGCCAATAAGGTCGGTGAACATTTTAATGACAAGTCTTTGGTAGGTAGCTCCGGCGTTTTTCAACCCGAAAGGCATAACCTTGTAGTAGTAAAGACCCTTGGTGAAGGAGGTGTGCTCCTCATCCGCTGGGAACAAAGGGATCTGACTGTATCCAGAATATGCATCTATGAAGCTAAGAAGTTCATGTTCGGTAGTCGAATCCACAAGTTGGTCTATTCTGAGAAGTGGGAAGATGTCCTTAGGACAGGCTTGGTTTAAATTTGAAATGTCTACGCAAACCCTCCACTTCCCGTTGTGCTTTTTGACCAATACTGGGTTGAGACCCACTTAGGATATATTGATTCCGGGATAAATTCATTGTCAATTAGCTTCTTAAACTTCATCCCTCAGAGCCTCATATCTTTCAGGGTTGAGGGCCATTTTTTTTTTGCCTATGTGCTACAACCTTTGGGTCGATGTTCAAATGGTGAAATTGATCTTTGGATCAATGCCTACCATATCGTCATGTTTCTAGGCGAACACATCAAGATGTTTTTGTAAGAAGCTTTTCAGCTCCTCTTTTGCTTCTATTGGCAGATTTCTTCCAACCTGCAAGTGCTTGGAGGGATCCTATGGGTCTGTCGAAAAACTCTCAAGTTCCTCCATAGGTGCTGTTTGAGGTTCACAATCAATGATGCGAGGGTCCAGCTCCTCCAAGTTAACTGCTTCTTCAGTAGCCCTCCATTCTTCAGGGGTGGTCTGTCTTTTATAAATAGCCTCTTCTTTAGAGGTTCATATTACTTTAAGAGTATCCCCTTCTTTAGGGGCATCGATCATCTTGACGTCTTCCCCTTGTTAAGGGGTACTCCCTTATTCAAGGGCGTCGTTCATGTCAAGGTCGGTGATAATGATGTTGACAGTTCTTGGTTCAACTTTCCTTAGGGAATTTGAGTAACATTCCCTAGCACTTCGTTGATCGCCTCGGACAGTGGCTATACCATTTTTAGTTGAAAATTTCATACATAAGTGGTGAATGGAGGTGACAGCCCATAGTTCTTTCAAGGCTGGTCTCCCAAGTACTCCATGATAAGTAGAGCGGTTATCAACCACCAAAAATTCTATAAAATGGTGAGCAGTCAAGGGCGCAATCCCCATCTCTATTGCTAGAGTGATTTTACCCCTTGGAATGATACTATGTCCAGTAAAGCCGTACAAGTAGGAACTCATTGGGGTCAACTCGTGGTTAATTTTCATCTTGTCAAAAGTAGTTCCAAAGATGATATTGACCGAGCTTTCATTATCCACTAAAATTCTTTTCAAGCCGTTGTGGGCCACAACTACCCTCACCACTAGGGCGTCACAGTATGGATAATGCACACTTGCTGCGTCTTCTTGGGTCCATGCGATTGGTGGAACTGTTCTTCCAGCAGAAGATTGGTTAACTATGAAACTTGTCATGGGAGGATCTATTGCTTCTCTAGCATAATTCCTTTGTGAGTTTCTAGATTCTTCCCCCCCTCCCCCCCCCCCACGTGTGGGCCTCCAATGATTGTGTTAATTTCCCTGATGGGCTCATGGCCATCATTTATTGGGGGACTTCGTCTTTGTGTTTGTCCTTCTCTGGTTCTTTCCGTGTCATTACTCTTTCCCTTGGGGGGTCATTTCTGTTGGGGCACCTCGGCTCCACATTTCCAAACTGTTGGGTCTGCCTGGGAGGAGCATCTCTTCGAAAACGCCTTCCTCTTCCTTGATTCGTGTTTCTGGAATGTCTTCCGACATCCCAACAGTTTTTCGTGCGGTGGCCATGGGATTGATGGTGGGTACAATATCCGGGTGCATCATCCCCTATTTTTTGGTTCAGCACCTCACCCTCTACCTCTTTCCCTTTGCGGGTGCAGACGATGATACATTTCAGTATCAAGATTTACTTCCTCATAGGCCACAGTAGGTACTGCATTGAGTGTTGTTGCAGCTAGTTCTTGTCCATGATTCAGGGGTGCCGGTGGTCCATCAAATGGGAAGTAAGACCTCTCCCCCTTTGCATTTAAGGAGGGTGAAGTCCCTGACTGGCCCTGTTCCTATGATCTCTCAATTCCTCATTGAGGATTTCTTGCCTTATCATTTCTAATAGGGCGTCATAGGTTCCTTGTTTTGCATGTATCTCCAAAAAAGAGAGTTCAAGTCCAAGCCTCCTCTTAAGGCAGTTAAAGCTTCCCTATCTGTGACTTGCACACAGTAGGTCATTTCATCAGTAAAGCGGGACAAGAAGCTTTTCAGCGTCTCGTCCTGTTGTTGTCGCATATCTTACAACCGTTGAATGGGCCTTTCACCCTCTTTGCTAGTAGCAAAGCCCTTTAAGAACGTCCTTTTGAGGTCCGACAAGCTCTGGATGCTACCTTCTGGTAACCTTGTATAGCAAATTTGAGCTCATCCACTAAGGGTCAAGTGAAAGGCTCTGCACTTCATAGTTGGGGTGGCCCCTTCAAATTCATATGAGTTTTAAAGCTGTTGATGTTCTTCGAGGGGTCACCTCTCCCATCATACTTAGGACTTTTAGAAAGTGTGAAGTTGTTCAACATTGAGCGTTTCTAATGGCTTGTGAGAATGGTGAATGGTCACCTTCGTCATCAAGGTCGCAGGACCTCTGTGGTTCATCAGAGTCCTCATCCTTCCCTGGGCGAATTTGGAGAGGTGGTTGGGAGAGTCCTACCTCACTCATAGTCCGGTCCCTTATTTTGAGCCTATTTCTAGGGGGAGGAATCCTAGGCTCTTCACAGTAGGTAGGTTTTTGTCTTCCATATCGGAGAGGCTCCTGCTGCCTATTTCTAGGCAAAGGATAAGGAGGATGAGCCTACCTATTTCTAAACGCATGGGGTGAATGAGCCTGCCTATTTCTAGGCAACTTATCATGTCGAAGACACTTGCTAACCTCTGAGGTCGGTCTTTTGGCTCATAGTTTGGAGGAAAGTTTATGGAGCCTTATGGGGTCGTTTCGAGGCATAATTGGTTGATGTATCAACCTCAACCTCCATTTCCTGGGGAGCTTCCATCCTAGTGTGATGGTATCCAGCCATTTGTCTTTGAGCTTTCTTTTCTTTGTGATGGTACTCCTGAGGGTCACGAAATGCATTTTCAGGGGCTGCATATGCAGGAACAGGGCACCATCCTCAGCCCTGCATGCTCATCAACATTTCATGCATGGCCATATTTTGCTGGGTTATACTTCTCATGTTGGCAGCCATTGTGGCCATTTCATTGGTAAGCCTAACTGCAACCCTACCTCCGCATCTGGACCCACCTCGCCTATATTGTGGGGGTCGTTGGTGAGCAGTTGGGGCAGCTCGTGAGGGTTCTTCTTCATGGTATTCCGTCGTTCTACGAGGTGCACTTTCATCACCACTTGAACTCATTTTTCACAAGTACTTTTCTCAACCAAATTTTCCTTTCTTCAAGGATAGAACAAGTATCAGATTTTTGGGTTTTCCAACGGTCCTTTCTTCAAGAACTCTCATTTTTCAAGGGTTGGGAGTTTCCAATGGTCCTTTCTTCAGGGACATTCCTTTTTCAAGGGTCAGAACTTTCTTGCCAAAATATTTCTGACTGGCTTTTTCCCACAGGTATTTTCGTGATTAAATGTAAGATTTCCCACAGACAGCGCCAATCTATTGACCTCTGAAAATGAGCATACAGATGTCGGGCCACTCACACCAAATCAAGTACGGTTCCTGTGCATTCCTAACGGAATAACGACGGTATCAAAGACAAAATGGACGTGAGAGGTACTTTGAAGCGAGAGACAAAAATGTTCAAACTCCGGCGGATGAAACAAAAGCAATCGCGCTAACAATGATCGTCGGGTTGAAATCAAACTAATCTATGTAATAACAAGCGGGAATATGTGGAAGGATAGATGAAATACGTATATAAATTATTATCTTGTATGTTGCGATTTATAGCTCATAAGCATATAAAGAAGATAGAAAATAAGCTCAAATGTTTGTATATTTCACTCTAGCGTTCAAATGTGTATCTCGAATATATATGATTGCCTCTATTCCAATCAATAATCCAACCCTTTCAAGTTACAAAGAGAACCTATTTATATTATCTTGGCCGACGTGGTAACCGTTGAATCAGAACCACGTGGCCTCATCTCCCCAATTGATACATTGATAAGGCTTCATCTCCCCAATTGATACTTTGATACATCTCAGTCGATTCATGCATTTAATACATTGATAAGGGTTTAGACGCTCTATACAATAGACTGACACACTGACAAACTTTATTACAAGAGTTACATCAATCACTTCTAGAAAATCCTCAAATCTATCACAAGAAACAAGGCCGGCCCGTGAGCTTTGGGCGAGTATGAGAGGAGGAATCTTCGAGGTGGTCCTCTAAGTAGAGAGCTTCGACTCCTTTCTTTGTTTTCTTAGGCAACTTCGTCTTTGAGGTAGTGCCTCGGCTTGGACTTCGTCCTTACTGTGTAAGGACTTCTATTTTGTTTGACTTCTTTGTATTTTGACCTCATGGGTCTTTGTTTGACTTTCTTGTTGACTNATTTTGTTTGACTTCTTTGTATTTTGACCTCATGGGTCTTTGTTTGACTTTCTTGTTGACTTTTTGCTTACGTGGCACTTTTTCTTTGAGCCTCGGAGGCATGGTGTAACAGTGATATTAGATAACATAGCTATCTTTTCGACATAAAGATCACATACAAATAGATTAAAAAGTAAAATAAATGAAAATGAAATTAATTTAAGATTATATTCTATTATATATTCTTGTACTTGTAATAAATAATAGAAATACATAGCTATACAAAGCATAGACCATTTATTTGGGTTGGCAGTTAAATTTAAATTTTATTCAATATAGAGAGCTGGCACAATTATTTATTTAGAATTTTCATTTCTCGTCTAAAAGTTTAAACTTTAATGTTAATGTTGACCCCGAAAAAGTGAGGACGTGGACAACAGATGCCGAGCCCACTCACGCCAACTCAAGCAAATTTCTGCGCGTTTTAACCGAACTACCGGAAGGAAGTGAGCAAAATGTGAACGTAAAAGATACTTCACAATGTAAGACACAAGTGTTCGAGCACCGACGGCTAAAACAAAGATGATTGCGCTAACAACAATCACCAATCAAATGCCTATGATTATCCACTAAAGATCAAGCTAATAAATATGGAACAAACAAGATGATATATGAAGAATTTTTCCTCTTAAATTTGTGTGTTTGAAAAAATGCTCACAAGGCGGTTTTGTATTTCTCTTTAGATTTCTCAAGATCCCATTTTCATTTACAAAGACTTTCTATTTATATTTTTTTGGTCGACGTTTGTTTGTTGGATCAGAACCACGTGGCCTCATCTCTTTAACTAAGACTTCACATCACTGTCTGTTATACAATAAATGCATCGACAACGGGTTAGACATCCTATACATTAGGTGACATACCTGGCATTTTTTATTACAAATGTTATATCAATCATTCCTAAAGATTGTCTACAAATCTTGTAAGAGACAGGTTCGGCTTCACAAGTTTCGGATGAACTAAGGCCTCGATTGGAGGAAGCTTTGTATCAATCTTCTGTGTGAAGAGTTTCGTCTTTTTCTTTGACTTCTTTAGGTAGCACTTCGACTTAATGGGAAGAGCTTCAAATTTACGTGCTTCGGTACAATAGCTTCGGCCATTCATTTGATCTCTTTACATTTGATCAGTTGACTCTTTGTTGACTTTTCTTTCCACGTGAATTGGTACGTGGTGTTTTGACTTGAGCCTCGATAGCGAGGCGTAAGAGTTAACATAAAATTAGCACATGCTAACATAGCAACCATCCTATTGACCAAAATGTGTTGCTAAACCTAAAAGAGAAGCTATTTAAAAGGAAATTATTAATGTTAAAAGAGTAACGTTATTGTGCTACATTTCAAAACAGAAGTAAGTTTTAAGAAGGTCAAACATGTTTGAAAAAATATAGTTATTTAAAAGTAAGCTTCAAACATATTCATCTAAGATTTCAGGTCACTTTTAATAATCTCACCCTTTTAAGATTAAATGACCCATTGTTAGCGCTTCATTATCAAAAAACTCTTTTTTTTAAAAAAAATTATTTTTAACTACATATTCTTTCAATATAATAATTTACACGTAAATTCAAAAAACATTATTCAAAAAAATCACTATTATAAACAGAGACGGAGATAGGGGGTAGGGGGCGACCGCCCCCCCAACATTGTCCGCTTGTCCACTATTCCTAGTTAATTTGTAATATATTTTTCAGTTTCGTCCCCGCAAAAATTTTGACTCG
>CAIGRT010108654.1:0-10394 GCA_903798405.1 Fraxinus platypoda | reverse complement strand
AAAAAAAAAAAAAAAAAAAAAAAAAAGAGCGTGGTGTCTCAGCATAAGATAAAACCTTTTAATAACCAAAATTGAACAAAAACACAATAACAGGCAATACATCAATTGTTAAGAAACCAACGGTAGATGCCATCTATATGTAACACAACAAGTGCAGACAAGTGGGATGTGCTGGACAACCATGAGAATGTGTGTATATATCATTGGATACGCAACTGCAAACAAAACTTGTTGAAACTCAAACTAGCACATCAGTTTAGAAAACTTCGGCTACCTTCCTTGCAAGAACACGATCCCGTCTTTCAATGTATCCAAATGGAAACCAGCCGGCCTTGCCTTTGCATTCACCTTCAGCCCATCCATTGTTTGAGACCTGTTCAAGGGAGCAGAACGGTAATAATATATCAGCTATAGATAGTAAAAGTGAGAGTTATTCGGTTTAATAGAAGGATATCACAGTAAGTTAAAAAATCAGCTATGCAAACGGTCTTTAAACCTGCTATGCTTTTTGGTCTAGGGTGTTGAGCTGTTAATTGACAAAATGCTTAATATGATAAATGTGTGACAATACTAGCATGGATAAGAGAAGAAATAAGAACATATGCAAACAAGTGGAGATTGAAACATCACGAATCTATATCAAGAACTTATTTATGTGTTACTGTACATACAGCCGAGAGGATAATCACTCAGTGTGTCTACAATGCATGGGACTATGGGAAGGCTAATTGGTAGATATATTATTCAAGCAAGGGTAGCAAACCTTCCGAACAACGACATAATCTCCAACTGACAAATTAAGCTCCACGTTTGATTCAGCTTGATATGTGTACATGACCTGTTATTGAATCCACGAAATTGAAAAGAAATAAATAGCTATCACCGAGTGTGCTACCGTTATTTATTAAGACTCGCACAATTATCTACTTACTTCGCCAAGAAAGTAACCCATGCCAACGGTTGACCCATTTTGCACTGGTGTAGTAGATATGTCAGTTACTTCTTCATAGGATGGAGGTTGAGGCACACTGTCCATGCTTGGAGCAGGAGCTGCTTCAATTCTTTGGCGCTCTGACATCATCTAAATTTGAAAAAAGAAATAGGTTTTTTTAGGACTTCTGTAGCTTCCAGATGAGCAGATAGAATAGATTTTTCTCCTTCACGACAAGAAAAAAATTATGCATACCTCGCCTTCCAGCTGATCGAGTATTTGAAGAACTTGCTGATGATATGCACGTTCTGCTTCAACCTGGAATGTGAAGAAGAAAGAAAGAGAGGATAATTCTAAGACTGATTCTATAGTTTAGTCAGTGGAGCAGATACTCCTGATATTTTTAAAAGGCAAAGTTGCACTACCATGGTTATTAATCGTTGCAGCGTCAACCTTTGTTGTTGAGCTTCTACAGCAGCCATAGCTGCTGCAGCTTCTTTCCCTAGTGTAGCAACATTGGACTTCAGATCTAGCAATTTAGCTTCAGATGCTTCTAGTTTCAAAGCCATTTCAGGCGTGCCAGTTCCTTCTCTTAGTTTTGCTTGTCTCCTGGAAACTTCAACAGCCTATCCAAATGTGAAAAATATAACATTAATAACTCGCAAGGGCACTTTAAGATGTTCCAATAAGTTACCTATGACAATCTTGAGGTGATTAAGCCCCTGTTTGACAACCAATAAACAAAACTCTTTTTTTCTCAAATTCATTTTCAAGCACACATTCTCGTAATAAAATATTTTGCACGTAACCCTAATTTTTTCCTTATTTTTTAATCACACATTCTTCAAAAAAACAACAATTTCAAAACTCATTTCCCCCCCCAAAAAAAAATCATTTTAATGGTTGTCAAACAGAGGCAGAAGTGATGCAGTATAAGATAAAAATACATTAAGCAACTATAGAAACAACGTGCCAACGTTTCACAGCATAGCCTCTTGAAACCAATCAGCCTTGAGCCTACATCAACCTCCATCACTGCATGCTCTACCATTGTATAGCTTTATATATTTAAACCATGGAGAAATGAATTTTCTTTTGCTTCCATAATGTGTTTTTAATTGCAACTGAAATAGACAGTGACACAACAGTGAGATCGGGAGGACAGGATGCTACTTGACACATGGGGCCCCCTTTTCAAGCTGAGTAAACATGACCCATCACATGACGCCTTGTGAAAGAGACCGGCAGTTGGAGAAAATTGGAAACATAAAACTTGCAAATAACCACAATAAATTTTCAGGGAAAAACGTGCACAAAGACAGTAAAATATTTACTTGTAAGTACCTGAGCTTCAGCCTCTTGTCGCATTCTATCATATCGTTGAGCAAGATGACGAGCATCTTCCAAAGGAGCTCCCATTACCATCGCTCTTAATGGTTCTGCAACCTAATAATTGAGAAGTTGAATCTTTACCTAACAAAACAAAGAATCTAAAAGAACCACACCATGAAGCATAAAGGTTGAAAGTAAAATCCATGATGATGCAACTAATTGGCAGAGAAAAGTGAAAATCCAATTCCTTAAACAAAGTCTGATCCTCCATTCAACTTTTGCCGAAAAACATGTCATAAACAAACACAACCATTCATTTCTTGTAAAGTAACTGTGTGAGGTGCAAGTTAAGTGAGTTAGCTAGCAGTAGCAGGTCAAAAATATGTGTAGCCAGTGATAACCACGTTGCAGTGAGTCAGGATTTGTAGTTGAAGAAAAAAATTGTATGTAAGAAGTATGGAAAAGATATTTGGCATGCTCAATCCATGAATATAAGCCTGATGAGACTCAGATTGAACTTGAATACTGTGATGGGTTAGCACGGGCAGTCACGTGTTGTTTCTGCTGAAGTCAACATTCAAACCAGAAAGGACAGATGGAGACGTGCCTGGTCATCAAACCTAAAATTAATATCAATTATAATATGGTAAAGAGAAAAAGGCTACAAATGAAACCTGTGTGCCAAAGGCTTTTAAAAGATTTCCATGTTCCTTCTCCATTTGAGCACGAGCTCGTGCAAAACTGGTGGCAGCTTTAGATAAGGTACTACCACTAGTACATGTATTCTCAACACCATATTTCCTGCTATCTTCTGATAACTTAGTTCCTGAGTTGAAGCAAACATATAAAGATATGAACACCAATATCTTGCACCAATAAAACTGAAGTATAAATGATAAAATTCCCATTTTAGTTAATCACCTATCTCAACTTGTTTGGACCCAGTAACTATATAACCTTCAACACCACGAACAATATCCCGTTGGAAATGCTGAAAAATAGAAATAAAAGGCAAATTTTAAAAAGACAGAACTAGATTTTGATATCAGTACAACTACAATTAAACAGAGGCTACCGATGGTATTCACAGAGGCCATGAAGTCCATGCTGCTAAGTCTAATAAATATGCGCATGTGTTGGTGCGTGCACTAACATGCACTTGGTCACACATGCATAAAATTTACCAAATGAAAGTTGAACATTTATAGGTGACTGACAGCAAGTGGAATTTTTTGCAAATTTTGTGTATAGATCAAAGGCTTATGAATTTAGCTGCAGATCTAGCTTGTACAGGCTGCACAAAAAAAAATTCATAATAGAAGAAAAAAGGGCATAAAAAATTAACAGTGTAATAGTCACCTTGGCAGCACGAGTGGATATGTAAAGTTTCTCAAGTTTCTGATGCTGCTGGAACTCGCCATTATTATTCAAAACATTGTCTGAACCTCCATATCCCCCTGCCCCAAACTGCTTCAGGACGGCCTGAAACCAATCTCAGTTCCATCAGGCCACCTTTTCAAATACTAAGCATTTATTAAAGAAAACAAGAGTAACAAAATTGAAATAATTGCTAGGCAAAAACTACACTGTATAGAGCTTGGAGCAGTATATTAAAGTTAAAACATATCCTACAAAATTGGCTTAGTTAGTTGCTAGCGAAAATATGAGCCTTAAAGCATCAAAATAAACCCTGGGCGTACTGAACGCACATCCTTGAGTTATTTTCACGAATTGGACTAATCGCCGCATTCAATTTTTTAGTCGAGTTAAATAAATTAGCGTGCACATTACCTTAAGTCACCTAAAACTCAATTTCATCTAAATGAACATAATTAAGACGACCACTACGAAACCTAAATCGCAGCGATCATAGGCATGGTAAAACCGATAAATGCTAGATATCATAAACATACTACGAAAATTTCAAGGAAATGTTATCATATAATAGATAACTCACTCAGATCTCCAAATTACATTGAAATAAAAAATGCATCATCGATCCGATTGAGTTTCAAAACCGTACACAAATACGAAAAAAAATTCAATACGTGTATTAAGATATATAGACAGAAAGAGCACCTGTTGTTGACGAGCGACCTGATCTCTGAGTCTAGAGGCTTGTTTTCTAATTGCTTCCATTCACGAATCGATCGATGGAGTTTGAATTTGAATAATGTATATACACACACAGCAATATATATAGATTTTTATGTTGTGGATGCAGAAGAAGAGAGAGAGAATTTATTGAAGAACTGGATTGGAGAGTCGACAGCTCGTTCTTTGAATTGATTGATTTGGTTTGTGATTTCGAATTCAGGTCCTTTTTGTTTCTAAGAAAGGAAAAATCAAAAGAAAAAGGGAAACGATTTAGAGGAGGTCCTTCAACTTACTAGTTTATTTTATGTCGCTCATATAACTTAGATTTATTTTAATTTAATCTCTTAACTTATATTTTTATTTCAATTGGACCATTTTATATGTAACTAATTTGATCCAAACTAATGGCTGGTTTGATGTAGTTGACGGAATGATTTAACTTTAAACAAACAAATACTAGGTTGACTCTTTTGGTCACAATTTGTGATGAAATAATCTCACTGAAATAAAAGTGCAAGTCGAGCGATCGTATAATGAAACATATTAAAATTGAATGCTAAGTTAAGGGACCTCTCATGAAAATTTCCCAAAGAAGAGGAAAATTTCTGTCTTCCTATTATTATTTTTCTTTTGGGAACCATACATAACTAAGAGGTTTAGTTTTACCAATTTCAAATTTAAAAACTTAAGTTTAAAATTTCAAATTTCAGATATTTTTAAATTAATTAATTAATTATATTTAAGTCACAATTCCATATATTTTGATCACAAATTCTATATAATTGGTCACGTATTATTAATTTGTCACAAATCACAAATTTTACATGTCACAAATTATTTTAAGGTCACGATTCAAAAATTTTATCGGTCACAAATAAAAAAATTAAATGTCACAAATTATTTTACGGTCACAATTCAAAAATTTTATATATCACAATTTGTTCATCGATCACAAATCAAAATTTTTATAAGTCACAAATTATTTTACGGTCATAAATCAGAAATTTTATAGGTCACAATTCAGAAATTTTATAAATCACAATTTGTTCATCGGTCACAAATAAAAAAATTTATATGTCACAACTTATTCATCGGTCACAAATCACAAATATTATAAGTTACAACTTAGTAGACAGTCACAAATTGTCAAATTATCGATTACAAATTAACAATTTTTTAGGTCACACATTATTTTTTGCTCACAATTTATCTTTTTCATTGATCAAATATTGTCTATCCATCACATATTAATCAATTTAATTGTCATAAACGACCAAATAATCTGTGACCACAACCAACACTTGTGACCTACACCTCACCACTCTCATCACCACCACCACCACCATCGTAGTCGCCGCTAGAACCTCCACCACCTCTGGATAGTAACATCTCAAACAAATCAACACATCGCATAAAAACACCACCACATTGTCGCGCCAGATCTACCACGACCTCAACAGACCTATCGCCAACAACATCTCACCATCACCTCCGACCACCATAGCCCCCATCCACCACCAACTAAAAATACACCAAAAAACCCACAGATTGTGGAGCTGCGATCTGAACATGGCGCACAGACCAAAACCAACACCACCACCAAGATCCACTACCACCACCATATCCAACATAACCTCCACCACCGTTGGATCCAACAAAATCACAGCCGCCCAAACACCACCACCACGAGCACCACAACCGAACCGCGACTCCCTCGCGACCAAATTTTCCCCATATCACAACCAAAAAAAACTCAGACACTAGCAGATTGCAGCCAAAATTTCTCCAAATCCCCCATCATTCATCGCCGCAGCGGTGGAGCTCATTGCACAGCAACAACTGCTGTAGTGCGGTGTGGCGACTCACGCCGCACTGCAGCAGCGATGTTGCTGAGTGCAGCGCCGTTCACATCGTGGATAGCTACGATGTGTCGTTCACACCCAATCTCGTGGAGGCTGACTTCCGGCAGATAGCGAAGAGTCTGGAGAGTGGAGGAGAGAGAGTGACGAAGATGAGAGAAGGTAGAGAGAGTGAGAAGAAAGAGAAGAGAGAAGAATGGGGAAAATTAAAATGAAATTGATTAGGATTTGTGATGAAAATTGTACAATTAATATTTAATATTTAAAATAAAATGTCTGATTTTTGAAAAGTTAAACCTTTAATCTGATTTTTGAAATTGAATCTTTAAAAATCTGATTTTGTGTAATTTCCTCTTTTCTTTTCCTTTTGGCCCATTTACCCATTAATTAACCGAAATTGATCAAATAAGTAAATTGACTATTTTTAACTTTACAAATTAGAGAAAGTTATTCAAGTAGACTAGTAGAGCATGTTTGGTTAATTCTAAAAAAAAATGAAAAGATTTTAAGTAACTTTGTATATCGTAAATATATTAACTCTCCCCAAATGTCAAAATAAGTAATTTGCCTACCAACTTCATCAATAAAAAAATAAAACTGATGAAACTTTTAAAGCTTAGCCATTAATAAGTAAAATAGCAAAAGTATATCACATACTTTTCAGCATGGTAAAAGCATGTAGGCAAAAGAATAATGCTACAAAAATGAAGAAATAACTGGATTTTGCCTATCCAAGAAATAATTATGGGTGTCTAAATTCCTCCAATATGTGGACAACCATAAAAGAATAAGAAACACTGCCTCATTTGGCGCTAAAAACGCGTATCATTCCGATACCAACGGCAGATATAGATAAAAGGGTCCCTATACAGTATTTGATCACATCGTTCTTTGCTGCTTCAATATGAGCTCGCAATGCGTGAATTTCCTATTAAGAAAATAGTCAACAACTCATAAATTGAAGCTTCCAGTTAAAGCAAATAAACAAATTCTCCGTAAATTTAGTATTAAAAAAAAAACAAAAAAAAAAACTCACTCCATCAAGCTTGTTAGTAAGGTTTGTAGTTTCTGCACTCTGATTGGAAAGCTCATCTCGGATGCGACTGAGAAAGAGATGCGTGCGATGAAAATACAATTCCAACATCAAAAGAAATGCAAACTTTAACGATAACTCAAATCCTTACCCCCTTTCAAGATTCAAATCCAAGCGCTGGCCGGCATTGACCTTGTCAATCTCATACCTGTTCAAAATGTGGGGTCTCAACTGGTAATGAAGTTCACGTGAAAAGCATATAATTGCAATAAATTAGATTAAAGACCTTAGTTCGCCACGCATTTTCTGGATATCATTCATGAGCTTTTCAGCTTCACGTTGCAACAAAGAAAAATGACGTTCCTGCAGCAAAGGAAGGCAATTGGATGAACAAAATATGACACTTCAATATAATTATCTTCTAATGAAGAATTTGAATGTACGAGAACATCCAAAGAGCCATGTTATGGAAATCTGTCTCCTGAGAAATGAAACATAAGTAAACTACATAGCAACATCAAATAATATTCTGAACTAGCACATTCGAGGATATTTTCACCAGTTTTCCACAGGAGTCCACAGCTAAACAATGAGCTATGAAGATGTTAAACCTATGCATTTATAAAAACTTTCAAGTGACTTGAAACCAAGAAACATTTCCACAAGTTGAGATATCAAATGATAAGCAGAAGATTCCAAAAAAAAAAAAATAAACAGTTCCAGCTCAAACTGGCATGTAAATGGAATCAACAATCAGAAGTCAGCTATCAAACAGGAGACCTAATCTTTTTCCCAAGACCTGGCACCAAATAGAATTTATTATCCCAATTCCGCATTGTTATAAATCAGTAATGTGAGGTGTTTGTATCTTCTGCCAATATATTTTTCAAAATTTCCGACCATCTTAAATTTTGATATCCTTTTCTTTGGGGCCCAATTTAGGCCGAGCATGTTTGGCTAAAGCCTATAAAAAATAAAGTTACTTTTAAGTAACTTTTTGTCTACTAGATAACATTTTTTCTTAAAATTTACTTTTTAAAAATTACTTATTGACCTAAAGTAAACATTTTAAGCTTAGCCAAATATGGTATTAGAGTCAACCCAATAAACAATTTGGGAGTTTCAGATCCACAGATAAACAAAGCCATATCTCTACATCCTTCTCCCACCATTCTCCTTTCCCTACCTGTATAAATGCAAAAAAGCAACTTATATACCATTTTTGAATTCTAAGTAGAAACTTCTTATAGAACACAAGTTCCTCCTCTTGCCATGCAAGTGTAAACATCAGAAACAGACTGGACAAATGATAATGACATGTTAGCCAAAAACTCCAAATTAGTAGGCATCCACATAAAATACAATGTATTCTGGGTCAAATATAAATTTGTAAACAATATCTTACCTGGGAACCTTGAACTTCAGACTGAAACCTAGAAAGGTTGGCTTCTTGACGCATCTTAATCTGAGGAGAAAAAGAAAAATCATTGTGGAGGAAAGGAAACATAATGAATGCTTTATGTTACGTTTTTCTAAACTACAATCCAAGTATAAGGTCTATAATATATATTATGTAATACATTCTATAAGCTCTTACTTTCTGCATATCAGCTTTTGAAATGAGAGATTGTGAGATATTCTCCATACAGTCATCCAAAACCTCAGTCATTGCCAATGTTATTGCCTCCGCATGTTTTGAAGGTATGCCTTTTGCTTCTAAACTCCTAACCTGTCCTTGACAATAAAAATCCTACTAAGTATACAAATATGTCTTCTCTCCATAATCTAATTACCAAAATAAACCTCCAAAACCGGACTTGCTCAACATATAACGAGCAACTTCCAGTTCATGTCATCCAATATGCAGTAATTTTCACATAGAGAAACATAATGCCAACAGGGTAAACAGAAGAGAAAAATATGATACACGCATTGATTCCAACAGACAATAGTTTATTATGCACACAAATAATACAAACAGAGTTCCAAACTGTATGTTTACATTTATATGGTTATAGAAACAAATAATATGATGAATAATTGATACAACTAATTTCACACATCAAAATCCCCAAAAAGTTACATCTCTGAAATATAAGAATAACCAAATCATTATTTTCAATATTGCCATTGTAGTCTCAAAGTTCAACTCTCATTTTTCTTACTCGGGAGCAACCAAACCAAAAAAGAAATTATAAAAAGAAAAAATTACCAGTGCTAGCGTATCAACAAGATAAACACGCTTTCCCTGGGGCTTGACGAGCTGAGAGATCTGTCTATAGTCGAATTGGTATCCAGGCGGACTCGAGGATAACGAACTAAATGAACTGACAGAGTTTCCATTCAATTTGAGCGCGTTTACTGCAGAACCTCTTGCTGCATTGATTCCTCGCAATCTGACCGAGTTAATCCCAGAATTGACGCCCAATTGAATCGCGCGCTTACAAGCACCCATCAATAATTTCAAAATTTTGAATAGTATCAATTATCACAAAATACTGGATTATATACAACAAACAACTGCTACAAAATGATTTATAAATGTTAATTGGTGAAAAGTAAAAATATTGTAAAAGGGAATCAAAGAAAAATAATTGTTTCTGCGAATGACCCGAATTCCATTGAAGGGAAACGAATTTGAGAGAGAGAAAAAGAAGAGGTTAAAGAGAGAGATTGAATGCTTTTGCTTTTCATTTCCAGAGTAGTTTCTTGCGCAAAACGCATTAGATTTGCGAGCTTCATTTTATTTCTTTTTTATTTTCCCACTTCGAACCAGACAAACGACGTCGTTGAAAATTATATAAGAAAAATTAAAACGGGTCACCCCGTCTGCACGCCCGCCCTATAAGGTCACCTTTCGATCCGAACTGGGCCATCAACGTTAACAATTTCGTAAGCCAACTCTACCATCGGTGAACCGAAACAAGTGTATATATATATGCGGTGTCTAGGGGTGTCCAAAAGTCCCGAACCGAGCCGAATCGGACCGAACCGGAACCGAACCGAGCGGTTCTTCATAAATTAAATACCCGAACGGGTATTCGAATCGAGAACCGATGGGTTTGGGTCGGGTCTCGGGTCTAGACCAAGAATCGAAGAACCAAAACTAAATAATTTTTTTCATTTTTTATCTTGAATTAAT
>CAIGRT010108651.1:448-10760 GCA_903798405.1 Fraxinus platypoda | reverse complement strand
TGGGTAGAAAGCTCCCTCCTCGGACCAAGATTTCGTTAAGAATATATTAGGAATTTGTGTCTTTGTAAAGTTCGTCTTAAAAATTTATGTACTTGTAAATTTCGATTTCAACATAATTTTTCTTATTAATAGGGAGTTGTTATTAAACTTTTGAATCATTATTAAAGAGAGGAGAAAATAGGTGTACGATCCACTCTTGTAAACTTCTTTTTGTTAGAGTAAATTAATGTCGTAACGAAAGAGGACGTAGTCTCACATAGAAATAAACCTCTGTAAATCTTGTATCTTTATTTCTTTCTGCAAATTATTTGCTCTCGGTAAAATAAAATTAGAGTTTCTAATTCTCAACACTTTCACTGATGATATCGTTTTAGCTTAAAGTTATCGAATAATATCTTGATTTTTTGTCGAATGAAAAAAGGAAATATGCTAAATAATTTAGTGGTGGCTACTATATTAAATTGCAAGCTTTATTACTACTGTTTGCGATCGCAAAATGGTAGTGCAAACAGTAAAGCACCAGGCATTTCGTCTATTACACCATCCAATACTGGGTATCATTCGTAACCAAGTGAAAACCAGTACCGCCGGACCGCTCTATCCAAAAGGTAAATAAACACCATCCCACAACAGTTTTAGTATGAAAGGAAAAAGAGATGATTGCATAAACGGTTGTAAACCTTTCATTTTTTTGCAGACTTTACCTTAACATTTACGTTGTACCACTCACAGTCTCAAACCTTTCAAGAATTAGCACTTGGGATTCAAATGGATGATTTTTGTTATTTTGATCGTTTATTGACCATTAAATTGACTTTAACCAATTTTAAAAAGGATAAAATGATAACTTTGAATTAAAATTAAAAAACAAAAAATAAAAACTCAATCACTGTTCATCTTCTCTTTCCCACACCCACCCCCACATCCCCCTCCTAATCCTAACCAAAAAACCCATAACCACAGCCCCGTCGTCACCTTTGGGTGTAGTTTCTTTACAAGTTGTGATCATAGTTACGGAAGAGGGAAAATAAACAAGTAGGCGACGGCAACGACGAGGCTGTAGTTGTTAGTTTTTTTTGGTTGGGTTTAGAAGGAGAAGGAGAAGATGGGGTTTTGGTTTTTTATTTTTATTTTTATTTTTTAGTTTTTTTTATTTTAATTCAAAGTTACAATTTTACCCCTTTTAAAATTGGTCAAAGTGAATTTATTGGATCAACCAATTGTCAAACTAACAAAACACGTCCATTTGGATATCAGGTACTAATTTTTTAAAGGTTTTGAACTGTGTGGGGCACAAGGCTATAATTATCCCAAGGAAAAATCCCAAAATCACAGGGAAAAGGTCGGAATCCAACAGAAAAACACGAAAAATATTCAGCTGAATGAAAATAACTCACCGTCTTTGCCCAATCGCATTATAAAAGCCTATAAGAGAAACTTACAAGTATAAATATATTTCTAAATACAAATACGGGGAAGAGTTTTGAATGAAATGCCACCTCTATATCCAATTTTCTTTTCCACAAAGTAGGTATAAAAAATAAAAAGAAAGAGAAAGAAACCAGCATTTAGGATCTCCATTCACATAATTTGCAACACTGGATCTACACATTGACTACAATCTATACCTCAATATATGTCATGGCAAAAGGTTGAAAGCAAAATCATCTCCTACCGGCATTGTTATGTCGTTGGTTCCTAAAGTACCTAAGAAGTTCTTGAGCCTGCAAGAGTGGGTAATCAGTGAATAATACAGTATCTTAAAATTACAATAAGAATGGAGAAAGTAACATTGGAGTTGAAACTTCACCTTTTCTCTGGCTCTAGGCGTCCCAGATTGTGCCAATGCCACTAATGGGGGAACAGCTCCTTCCTGGAGAACCATAATGCAAAATCTACTGCTATTAGTGCACAACTGCAGGAGAGCAGCAGCTGCATTCTCCTTACCTCTAGCAGAGCCCAGCTCGACCACTTCAACCAGGACAGGGATTCCTCCTTCCTGACCAATAGCTATGCGCCCCTCGGGAATAGTAGAAAGATTAGATAAAACAGCGACTGCCTTATCAACCATTCCGGTAGCGGGGTCCATCAATTCAACGAGGTACTTCACTGCACCAGCCTGCACAATACGGGCCTTGTTCTCGTGAAATATCGACAAGTTAAACAAAGCTGTGGCAGCATCTTTCTTGCCTCTTGGAGTTCCATTTCCCAATAGATCAACAAGGGGTTTGATTGCGCCGGACCTGCCAATCTTGATTTTGTTTTCTTCGATCACTGAGAGACTAAAAAGAGTGGCAGCCGAGTTTTCCTTAGCTTCAGGGCTGCCCGTCTCAAGGACATATATCAGAGGTTCAATTGCATCAGCATTTGCAATTGCATTCTTGTTGTTGTCATTAATTGATAAGTTGAGAAGAGCAGTAACAGCATTTTCTTGAACTTTTAAGTCAGTTGAAAGTAGTAGATTGACCAATAAGCTGATCGTCCCACATTTTGCAATAACAATTCGATTATCCATATTATGCTTAGCAAGTAAGCGAAGTTCAGCAGTGGCATTTCTCTTTACATCAAGGGAAGTATTTTTCAAGTCCTCAACCAGCTTCTTAACTTGTGTTTCAACTTCCAAAAGATCAGCCCTCAATTCAACTGCAGAAGAAGAAACTACTCTTGGAACAAATCTCTCTGATGGCCGACGCCAAACTATTGGGCCACGAGATCTAGCTTCTCGCCGAGATGGGAAATCGGGTAGGGCACTTGCATAGGCACCCGTTTGGGGTTCTGATGTAAGCTCTCCAGAAGCATCACTACCATAGGCAGCATTTGATGCCAAATTATTGCCATCGCCAGGTGTTTCTTGCAAAACATCAGAATTAGAAAGTGTGCCGGAGGCTGAATTTGTTCGATTATGGCCTGGAGATAACTGCTCATCAGCACCAACAGCACTATTTCTAGATGGAGACACTGAGAGTTGACCGCCTGAGTTCAAACTTCTCTCTCCTGGGTGGCCCAACCTGTCATCGAAACTTTTCAAGGAAATTCTCTCAACATCTAACCCATTCCCATGTATAGTGGCTCCTAGTAAAGAATCCTCTGACAACGAACGAGGATGATGTGGAGGTGATGCCTCTTGTTGAATCCCACTATGTGAGATTAAATTATTTCTTGGAGAACCCAAAGACCGATTTGGATCTGGAGAAAGAGAATGATTGGACCTCCTGCCTCCACCAGACTCCACATTAGCAAGAAGTGAAGAAGGATGATTTAAGCTAATAGATTTTATGGGATCAGGCAGCTTCACGTTATTTGATTCACACCAATTTGCAATCAGCGCCTTCACAGTGTAATTGGGAATAAGATTGGTGTGTGATAGAGTTTGCCGTGTCTTGGGGCAAACAGTGAGTCCAAGATCGATCCAGTTCCGTATAAAAGACCGCTCATAGGTTTGTCCAGATGCAACAATTACAGGGTCAGTCATGAGTTCAAGTGAGAGAGGGCAGCAGAAATCGGCAGGTATTGCCACAGGATTACAGGTCTTGGACTGTTTCAACATCACAAGCAGGTCATGCATATGGGTTATTAAAGCAATCATTTGATCCATATATTCAACTTCGCCAGTTTTTTCAGCCTGTTCAGCATTTTCTTTCAATTTCTCAAGGGCCACAGCCTCAATTAGAAGTTCCTGGTTTGACGTTAATCCCAGGCTATCAGAAATTTTTGCCAGGCACTCAGAGCTGGCACCCGAGCCCTCCACATGATCCTTAACAGCTTTTGTGATTATTTCTGATGTTTGGCCACATCCTATGTGCTTAATTTTTTGTACACAGTTCTGTATCCGCGGTGATAAAAACAAGATATCAAAGAATATAATGAATTCTGAGTTAAATTTTTTTAAGAAGAAAAAATGAGCAACGTCAAAAATAAATTGATAGCCATTACCTCAATTGATGCAGCACTTAGTTCAGCAGGTAAGCATTGAGCACAAAATTTCAGCAATTCAAGAATTTCCAAACTAGAAGTCCGGATCTTTTCCATCAGCGATTCAACTTGTAAAACCTAGATATGAAGAAAATATAGTTAGATGGATAATATTTCGCTAGTATGTAAGAGATACCAACCAAATCAGGGAAATATCCATCTTTTCAACCTCTACATTCATTTTTTTCTGTTCCAATTTTCACTATTAGGCTGCATGAGAAAGGGCTGTGAATTACAAATATTATCATAGAGCTTATCACATACAAAATAAACTTTACTCATCAGTGGCTCCCAGTTTTCAAACATCTCTCTTAAATCGTCGACAGACTGGCATAGTCCAGCGAACTCTTTTTGAAGCAATTCATCTGAAGGAATTTCAGCATCAAGAATGGCATCAAGTATTGGCTTTAATAACTTCAACATCTCTTCAATCTTTTGATAATATTCCTGAACTGGTTCACATTTTATGCTTTCACAAGATGACAATTGAAAAATACTAGCTATGCTGTTGAGAAGAGATTTTAGCACTGATATCTCCATCCCCTGGTACATCAAACAAATCATCATTTCAGTAAAGCAACAATAAAAGAATAAACTAATAATAAATATTGACATAAAATACATGGGAAATTGTGACCATAGTATATATGCCAAAGTTTCTGCAGAATATTCGATAGGTAAGGAAAAACGTAAAATCAAGTGTCTGTGATGCAGACAAGATGCAGTTGTATGCATATCTGGGAAAATACAAGGATAATCTCTCGGTTCAACACAAGAGCCATATATAAATAACGCTTTCGCTTTCACGAGATAAGCCATCAAAGATACAATAAGTTGTAAGACGTTGAAGCCAAATTCCAAGTATGCATCTTCTCAAATTTAAGGTATCACCAACAGCAACAAACAATTAACAAAGTTAGAATGTAGTGAGCAGCTATGTACAAACGCATAAGCTTAGGGCTTGCAATTGAAGTTAATTGAAAGGAGGGCACACTTTATTCATAACCAGTAAAATAAAGCTATAGGTAACCAAAAGCTAAAATTAGGTGTCAATGCAAATTTTACATTGATAATGAGACTAAGTAATTTTGTTCCATTACAATACAATAAACAAATCATATTAATTCTTTGTATTAGCCAAAAGAACACAATCAATCATCCACAACCTAGGTGATTCCACACGTTTAACCTAGGTGAAAACTTCTTTAGTTTAAAATAACTTGATTCCACATGTTTAACAATACATAGCAATAGCAACACTTAGTCTGAATAATAGTGACCATAAATGCTCACTAAACAAGAGAAAATTTCAGCATATAAATTCATGTGCAAATATAATAGATTTGACCATTACTGGTGTGATGGAACACGGACCTTATCAGCTTGAAAATGCAGTTCTGACTTTCCTAGCTATTCATCTCATACTGATGTTCCTTGAGAACCAACTCAAATCATACACCAGAAGATTATCCTTTTCAATGCTTGTCCTGTCGATTTGCTTTGAAGAGGAGCAGTTAGAGCACTGATAATCTCTGTGTGTGTGTGTGTGTACTTTAAGACATCTGGAAAAATATATAATATTTTTTTTAACAACACAAGCTATGAAATTTTCTAGGGAAAATTTGATGTATCACAAGAGAAGAAGCTCAAAATACAAACTCTAATGAAGTTCTAATACATAACAAAAAAGAAATTAAGCTCCGAAGTCCAATGCGTGGCTCCTAGGTATGTCGCACAATACAACTATATATAATTTCTATTAATGTGCAAAGAACAATCTACAATCTAACCATGATCTAGCATCCGTATAACAGAAAGAACAGTTGAAGGTGAAGCCAACGATCAAAAATTGGGCAAGACATAGATAACTTTATAAAGTCAACAGTGGTTACAGTATAAAGTCCAGTCTAGGAATAATATCGTGTCCTCATAAGCTACACCTAGCAGCTAGCAGCATATAACAAATTCCACAATATCATGCAATAAATGCTGACATTTTTAGTCAAGATAAGAAGAATAGCTGAACCAACATGCTTGTAAGGATTCGAACAAGTACGTTTCTTGGTTCTTAAAGAGAAACTCTATCGAATTCCCTAAAAGGGGATTACTAGTATGGATAAAATGTTGGATCGCTGTAAAATCTTTTTTGTAGAGAATGATAAACAACGTAAGCTAAATCCTATGATGCTCAGACTCGGGTCCGGGTATTAGGTACGAATAATTATCTAAGTGTCGGGTCTTTTATTTTCTAAAATGTAGAATACCGGAATATGGTTAAAAAGAGTCCAAATTTTGGACACTCGTGGATACGTCTTTCAAACTTCAACTTTTTTCAAATTCATATGTAAAAAATAAAATAATAATTAGGTAACAAATTGTTAAAAGATAGAACATGTCACTTAAATCGGCCCAACCCAACAGTCAAATTACCCAACAAAAAGAAGCCTACCTCAATACCAGCTAGCCCATTTCCTCGACCACCATAAGCTCACATATTAATACACCTTAGCCTAGCACAAGTTGCCCAACAAAAACAGCCCACCTTCGTCTTCTCACCGTTCACCTCCCAACCCTAAACTGTGAAACACTGTCGCCAAACCCCAATTACCACCCACCCTCGCCGAAGACCTTCACCTCTACCTCCGCCGCCACCTTCGTCTTCTCCAATAACCCATTACAGTCGGTGACCCATAACCCTCATCACCTCGTCCAAACATCACACATATCATCAACTTTGAGCGTCGTACCCCAACAACCACCACAAACAAACGCCGACAGCTAGCCCAAACAACCACCCATCACGAGCATGTACAGTCTACTGCCATCATCTGCAATTTCAGACCACTGCGACCTGCATCTTAAAATCAAAACACCGGCAAACCACCAACTGCCACTTCCACGCTTCGCTACCACAATCACCTAGGTTGCCTTGTCGGCTTGAAAATTGAAGGATCGGCCTGTATTTCATACCGGTGTCGTGTCAACACGAGTATGCCAACCGGAATGTCAAGACCGAGCATCAAAGGCTAAACCCATAGTAGCCTTCATTTCTTAAGGTACATAAAGAGGACAGGTTTTTCGAGAACTGAAAGTCTAAGATCCATTTATGTTTTTGTTGTCCAAGACCAGTGACAATTTTTAAAATAATTGTTTTACCATTCTATTTATTATCCACACAAACCATTCAATGACTTATCGGTTGCCTATATTTAAATAAAATGTCCTGCATCTCATACCCAAGGTACAGTTTAAAGTAGACTGAAGAATGAAAAGAAGAATTTGTACTTGATCCTCCATAAAAACCGAGTACAGAAAGGGTGGTGTTGTAACAAACTCTACAAAATCTCAAGGGAACAACAAACTGAAGGTGATATTTATTAGAAGTCTGGAAAGAAGTATTTAGATACTGTAGGCCTTTGCAGTTGTAGATAACTATAACCCCAAACTTGTCAAGCAACGAGTCCACATAAAAAAAAAATACTACAGCACGATTAAAACTCAAGAAAGTAACTATTTTCCTCAATCAGCTTTTGCTGTGTCACAATATCTAAGGATACACGCGAAATAGAAACATCAATGTTCACATAATTTCAATTCTATCGATGATAAATAAAAAGAATGGAAATCATAATATATCGAAAGACAAAGTTTCAAATGATTTTTGTTGTATCGGATACATAAATTTAAGCTCATAAAAGTTGATTTCTGTTAGTAAGTAGTTAATAGGATTTAGCATTTACTACTTAAACAGAACCACGACTTATTATAGAACTTGAAATGTCAATTCAAGCAAGGACCTAATGAAATTCCTTTTAGCTTCTGGTCATTCAGCTCGCTGCTCGCCTAAAAGAATGCAGTACATATTGTTAATCTGAAGTTGTCCAGAAATCAAATTTTCCTTTTCCTTCACCTTTTACATTTCTTAGAACAGTAGGAGATTAGAGATTAATTGTACCCTCTCTCCAACCCAAAACTGTGAAAAAAGGAAATAAAAGTAACACCAAGGTTAACATAACTTCTTAAAGTATATTTGACAGAATGGGAAGAACCTCTAACCACGGCAAAGAATCCAGCAACATAGTATTAGATCCATATCATACAGTACAAATTTACAAAATGTCAAATATTTGTCGCCATAAATTATTAACAATACTAATTCCCTTAATAACAATGTAAAAATAAAATCTCGGGACTTGGAACAACTAAGAAATTAGAAAATATACGATATTTGATTAAAAGAAGCAAGGATTCCATTATATGTCGCAGTCCATTTAAAAGACAAGCCTACCTAGCCAATAATCTGTCTCTGGAACCATCCACTTCATCAACTCTTCTACCAAAATATTATAAAATAGAAATACCGTTACCATGCATAACTACATCCAATTTGCTATCTTCCCATGACTTTAAGCCCTTGTTTGATCTGGAACCAGATAAACTAGAATCTTACTAGAACCCGGGAAATCAAACAGATTACATACAAACCCATGTAGGAGAAGGATCATTCTCCCTTTAATAACAGGCTTTTGATTTTTTATTTTTTTTTTCATATAAAATCATTTCCTACATTCCAATTAACAACCCAGTCATAGAACACGGCCCGTTTTAATTAAAAGATCGGATTTTTTTCATCTTTACTTAATTCATATACAAAATGACAAACAGAATTGGACATGAACAGTCAACTTGTAAGTACACGTAAGATAGAATGAATGATAAAACCCTAAATAGAGAACAATCAACCAACCCAACAATGAAAATGAAATTGTACAGAGAAAATAATTCTTACCTCAAAGTATGATTAAAAGGGTCTAATTTCGTTGTGGGATTTGCTAATTTTATAGAGCTGAACCTTCCGAAAACCCCCCCCTCTGCACTCTGCTGGTGTCTTTTCTCCTGTCTGGTGTCCTCTTCTTGAATTAAAATATCACAGCCCAACAACCTTATATTTGAATAAGTTGACAAGAGCTAAGAATAAAATTATTAAACAATTCCGTAAATGAAGGATATTATGTACTTGCGTTTCTTCCTCAATTGAGTTTATTCTTCCCCCACAGTAAATAGACCACGTCGGGTTTATTCCACGTGCCAACGAGCCCAAGAAGTTGAGCCCTGTTTGACAATCAGGGAAAAACTTTTGAACAGTGATTTTTAGTAAAATGTGTAGAAAAGTATAAGTGGGTGTTTGGTGGAGATTATAATTGAATTTTTAGTAGATTGTGAACTTTTTAAAATGTGTAGTTGAAAAGTTGTGGGACCCATGAAAAATGTGGTTAATATTGATTGTTTGACTTTGACTTAGATTAAAATCTGATTTTAATTTGTATCAAACATGGTCTTAAAAAATTTCGATTTACGTGCAAAATATTTTATCGTAAAAATGTGTGGTTGAAAATAAGTGGGTGTTTGGTGGGGATTAAAATTAGATTTTTAGTAGATTGTGATAAAAGTTTTTAAAATAAAGTAATGTTATTCATCCCCAGTGGGGATGAAAACACAGTTTATGTGGCTTTAAATGATACGTTAAATAAAAGGTGAAATTAAATGACTTATTTAATTTTACCTATAAGTGGGTGTTTGGTGGGGATTAAAATTAGATTTTTAGTAGCTTGTAATTAAAGTTTTTAAAATAAAGTAATGTTATTCATCCCCAGTGGGGATGAATAGCATTACTCTTTAAAATATGTGGTTGAAAAGCTGTGGGACCATGAAAGATGTGGTTAGTATTAATTATTTGACTTAGACTTAGACTCATATTAAAATCTGATTTTAATCCGAAAGAAACAAGACATAAGTGTATAGAAAAACACAAGTGCTAAATTCTCTATTTTTTGAGAAACTGCCCTGTTAGTCCTTATCCTATTTCTTTTAGCAGCATTATCCGTAGCTTTTTAACTTTGTAACAAGTTAGTCCCTTTTCAATCGCTCCAGAGGTAAAAGGTCAATTTCTTCACTGGAAAATAGATTATTCTGTTCTTATTTTTTATAAACCCAAAATTTACTTAAAAGGTAAACAAAAGAACAAAGAGAAAATGAAAAATTATCTCCCCCACCTTCCAAAACTACTAATTTCAAGTCAGGACATAGACTTCCCTGTTTGAGCCAAATTATTATAGAATGAGAATGAAAAATATAGCCGTTATTGGGGCCCACATAAAAGATAGAAAATTTGAATTTAAGAGCCTGTTTGGTACAGATTCTCATTTTCTACAGTAAATCAATTCTCATTTTCAACCACACATTCTTCAATAAAATAATATTTTCCATCACATCAATACTTTTTTCTTCTTTTTCAACCACACATTTCCCATCATATCACTATTCAAAAATCAATTCTTCC
>CAIGRT010108624.1:0-13274 GCA_903798405.1 Fraxinus platypoda | reverse complement strand
AAACCGTAATAAAAATTCTCAAACCTAAACCAAACCGTTTTTGACCGGTTTGGTTTGGTTCAAAACCATTTCGTTGACGGGTCCACGTGGCACCAAACCGCCGGTATCGAAATTGCGGTTTCGGTTCGATTTTCCGGTTTGACGATTTTTGCTTACAGCCCTACTAAAAATGTTTAAAAAGAACTAAAAATGTGAAGATGCTGTAATTGGAGGGGAGCTGACCCCTCCAATGTGAGGGCGCCACCTCGACGCCCTGTTTCTGGGCCCGGTCGTTGAGCCGGGCCCTATAGCATGATTCTTCTTGAGAATTGGATATACAATGTATAATAACTGATTGAGAAATTCTATTTGTACAATCGATGTTGACAACTCCTCACATGCGTATGGGGTCCGCATGTTTAAAAAATTCAAAAAAAGAAAAAAGACCCCCCATGTGAGAGGTTGTCAACCGACATTGTCAACTTCCGTTGTACGAATAGCATGGCTATTTTATTGGATGTAGCAGGTCTAGAAATGTCAACACAATGATTCAATGGAGGGCTAGAAACGTCCAAAAAATGATTCCCCCTTCATGTGATATTTAGATAGATTATAGATATTATATTAATAAAATATTTGAAGATAATACTCTTTCTTTTTATTAGAATAACTCGAGCATAACTAGCTCAAAATTATTTTTTCTTAAGCTCAAATTATATTATTTAACATGAGCTACAAAATGAGTATAATATTGATATATTTTTATCAACTTCTAAAATACTTAAATATTCGATCCAAATAATTTACGATAAATTCTAAAAGTACACGTAAGCGAAATAAATCATTTATACAAATAAGTATGTCACTTTTATCACTTCAACTTTTGGGACTTTAGTGTGATGACAAGGCCGGACATGAACTACTTCATTTTCTAAATGTCAAACATTAAATTTAGCCCATATGAGGTGTTACAATATGTTTAGGATTTTAATTGTTAATTATATTTTTATATGAGCTAAATTTAATGTTGGGCATTTAGAAAATAAAATAGTTCATGTCCGACCTTGTCGTCACACTAAAGTCCCAAAAGTTGAAGTGATAATGTAACTCACTTATTTGCATAAATGATTTATTTTGCTTACGTGTACTTCGAAAATTTATCGTAAAATATTTGGGTCGAATATTTAAGTATTTTAAAAGTTGATAAAAATATATCGATATTATACTCATTTTGTAGCTTATGTTAAATAATATAATTTGAGATCAAGAAAAAGTAATTTTGAGCTAGTTATGTTCGAGTTATTCTAAAAAAAAGAAAAAGTATTATCTTCAAATATTTTATTAATATATTATAATAATACAAAAAATGGGGAACCTACTTTCAATGGCACGTCAGATTAGCGTTCCCTTCAATTTACTGTTTTTCCTTTTAATTTTTGTGCTTTAATGCCACGTCATTCGGGAAGGAAAGCCTGGTTTGAATCCCTGGGTGTGTAGCCGGATCCTTTTTCAATCTCAACAGATCTTCCTATCTTCATCTTTTATTTCTCTGCAACTCTTCAGGCTTCGATGAGAGCCTGCGAAGACGAGACGGGTCACGGTTCGAACTTCGACTTGAGTACGGAGTGAGACCATGAGAGTGAGGAACTCGGCTTCCGGCTGCTTGCTCACCTGATTTCCACTTTTCCAGTCTCCGCGAGGTCCGCGACCGCGAGGACCACAACCGCTGCTCGGCCTCCGCCTCAGTCGGACCGCCGCAGCGCCGGCTTCAATCGAAGGTAATTTTTTTATCTTCATATTTTTCTCTGCTTAATTTGAAATTGATTGGAAGATAATTTGGATTTTACTTTTTAGGGTATCAAATTATCAATTACAGTTTGATTGGGTCTGCCCCTGATTTTATGTATCACTTAGTTTGTTGGTAAATTTTGGAGGGGTTTGTGGTTTGAGAATCTGTAAAGTAGAGTTGCAGTAGATTGGACTTTGGAGGGGTTTGAATTGTCGCTTGGAGAATCTGAAAAATCTATCGGCAGTGAATTGGAAAGTGAAGTAGATTGGAGGGGTTTGTGTAATGTGTTATAATGCCGTTATGTTTTGTAAGTTTTCTAATATCGCTCGCATATCACCCGCACTGAACTTGATTTCTGGTCCGCCCCTGGTCGCTAACATAGTGAAAGTGAAAATTACCAGCCTTGATGCTAATAGATTGCAAATTTTAATCCAAAAAGAGGCTATTACAGTATTTGGGAGGAACAAGTAATCATCATAATAGGAGCTTGTTTGTGAGGAATTTTAATCCAATTAAAATTGAAAATATAGCCGTTACTGGTCCCACTCGTCTAATAAATGTCAACAATAACGGTTATATTTTCAATTTTAATCCCTCCCATATAAGCTCTAGGTGCCAACAACATAATTTTTCAATGATCGTTCAAAATGGTTACCGACAGAATGTCGTCCTGAATTTACTACGGACATGTTGAATATATTAACAATGAATATCACTATCAAATTTTAAATCAAGATCACGATTAGCTGAATTAACCATTGAGAATAATGAATAATGAAGCAGCAGCAAAAATAGCATTACCTAAATCTTTAATCTGCAACTCAGTCAATATAACAGCAGGTATGTAAGCCTCTAATGGATCCAGCTTTTTCCTTTATAAAAGATTTTACCAAGGATTAGTGAATTACTTATAATGATAAATTTAGATAGAAATTTATAAGTGCATAATATCGTTCTTACTTTTTCAGATACTTGTCCAAAATGCTCCCACCCATAGCATCTACAACTCCCATAAAATGATTGCGAGGAAATAAATAAATATAGTAATAAATTACTGAAACTACTCGTGATATTTGCTGATAATGTGCTTTATCAACTGCGATAAATGAACGATAGTTCGTTTAGTCGTAACAGTGAAGGCATTAGAGAGAATCTCAAAATCCTCACCTTTCGGTGGAGAGTGAAGATTGAGAAAAACTAACGACAAGGAGACGAATCGTCTGCTCTGCCGAGTTTCAGGTGGGAAAAATGCGCATCTCACGCTCCACCTCTGCTTTAAATTGAAGAATGAGACTCATGAAGAAGGAAAAACTGAACAGGAGCTAACATGCGCCGGGAGGGCGACGGTGATCGTTCGTTGCCACCATATTACGGGCTGATTGCCGTAAGAGGTCTCTTATCCAATTCATCATCTGCTTTGTATTTTTATGGACTTGAAATTACATTATTACCCTTGAGCAGCTGGGGGATTTACTTTCTTTGTCCGTTTACGGTTACCGCCAAGAATCTCCAAGGATTCCATCTATAAAATATTTTTACTCTCACATTACCAATATACTGTAATAAAACCCCTTTAAATGATGAAGAAGTTGTGATTTCCATACTGACTTTCTGTAAGTTCATTCATCGCTCTTTGTTTTTTGAATTTGATTCATTGCCGGTGTTTCTTTAATAAGAAAGATTGAAATTTTATTATTTCTTGGATGAATATATATACAGGGTTTCTTTTTCATTCTTGAATTGGGCTTTCTATGAAGAGGCAAGGTAAAAATTGTAAGGGTAAAAGAAGCAGGTTGTTTAATAAGGAAGATAGAGGAAAGGGTAAGCAAATAGAGGTTAGAGCACAGAATAAGAGGCATGGTTCTCGACCCCTTGTTCCTTCGTTCTTGGATCTTTCCTTACTAGCTCTTACAGAGAATGCCAAGGGGATAGTTTCACTGGAACTGGTTCCAGATTCGCTTAAAGAAAGACTTACTATTTTGTTGTGCAATATGCGTAAAATGGATGTCCATATGCTGAATCTCCTATTAAAACCATATCCAACTGTGATACGAGTAAAGAACTGTTCGTGACTCACTGAATCGCAATTTCGACAGACGTTTGGGAATTGTGACACAGAAAGTCTGAGGGTAACTAATTCTGCATTTCCTTCCATATTTATATGTGCTAGGGTAGCCTCTATTGAAGTTGCATATACACTTGGGTCGTTTCTTCTTTGTTCAGCATAGTCAATATTCTTCTCATCTTGTATTTTATTTGTGCGTATATAATGTTTTCTAGAATCTTGTTCGATCTTTTTTATGCTTGTTTTATATGGTCATCGATGGATGTTAAAGTCATTTCACTTCCATTAAATTTAGAATTTCAGATTTCGAGAAAATATCCATGTTCAAATTGGTAAACGTAATATCTCTAGCTCTAGTTCTCAAATAATTAAATGTTCCATATAGCACTAGGATGAAGTGAAAATGCATAAGATAGCAAATTTATTTAAGAAACACATGAGCATTGCACCATGAACTCTGATCAAAAGCACTGTAAATTCGTAGAGGTTCACATATTGATACGTACTCTACTTGTTTAATCAGCATGTATTATGTTTTTTAATTTTCATTTGCTTACATTGTTCTTGTACTGAGTGTTAAGCTGTCAAAGGTCAAGATGTTTGCATTGGAAATGAAGATGCTAAGATGGATGTACAGTCATACCAAATTAGATAAGACAAAATATAATAATATATTTTAATTAGTGGAGGTGACGCCGATTGAGAATATATTAAAGAAAGGATGACTAAGCTAAGCTTGGAACAAAGAGGTTGGGTTGTTTGCTTCTCTTTATAAAGGCCGGCTGGCCGTAAATGATCAATTAATAGACATTGAGCCAGTAACAAGCACCTAGTCCTATCAAAATGAAAAGCAGCAAGCTGAAACTTAAAGAAGTTCTTTTTTATGGACCCTTTTGGAAATATAAATTAAGAGAAGCTCAGTAGGTGTTTGGGTCTAAAGAAGCAGCTGTTCATAGAAGTGAAGTGATATTGGTATAGCAAGTTAGAAGAGGGAAATGTACACCAAAATTAACATGGTATGTCGTAGTTGCTAAAGATCTAGTTGCTTGAGATCTCCTAATAGCTAACAATGAACACAGCTGAATGGCAAAACATGATTCGTGTAGCCAGTCTTAATATGTGGTTAAAGTTAATTGTTGACTTTAGCTTAAATTTTAATCTACTTTTCTAGGTGAACCAAATAGGGTCTTAGTTTGGTGTTGTTGTACTGTTCTTGGGTAGTGTGGGGGAAGTGAGGTTTATTTGTGTAGTACTTATTCGAATCATATACTTCAATGGTATCATGTACTTCAATGGTTTTATTTTTGGTGTAGCTAATTTGTAAGGATTTTATACTCAGGTACTTCAACTTGATCTATGTGGGCAATGTATGCTAGATATTGTACTTACTGATACATTAGCTCGACCTTTAAATAGCTTGTCGAATTTAGCTATTGTTTCCTTGAGGGGTGCCTGTAGTTTATCAGACAGTGGGCTTAAAGCACTTGTAATGTCAGCTCCCGCATTGCTGTCTATAAATTTGGGCTATTGCACCCTTCTTACATGTGCTGCAATCAGCTTTATATCCAATTCTTTGGGTTCAAAATTGAGAGAACTCTACATAGATGGTTGCCAAAATATAGATGCAATGCTTATTGTACCTGCTTTGAAGAAGTTTAAACATTTGGAGGTATTGTCTGTCTTCGGAATTTCTACTGTAAGCGATCAATTTATCATTGAGGTGATTCAAGTATGTGGTCAAAGCATAAAAGAACTTGATTGCCAGTAAGTCTATTATGTTTGCTCTCTTCTTGATATATCGAGCATGTATGATGAAACCTTAAAAAAATGCACGAGTAAAAGTAACTTTTAAGCTTAGCCAAACATGTGTCTAGATTATTTTTTAGATCAATCCATTGTTGCAAAGGTTGAGCTTTTGGATTGATCTACAACAATTGGTAAGATGTTCAATTCCCAAATCTGTCAAGTTACGTAGGTTTGAAATATTCAGCAAATGTAAATCAACACAAGTGCTCCCAATGGACTGCCAATCTTGACTCTGCAGTCACTTATATCCACTAAATCAAGACTTGTGATTACTCCGTCAGGAAGTGATCAATTAGCTGAGAGCGTTATTTGTTCTGATGCAATGTGTCTTGAAGTTCCAACGGATGATATTCGAGCTGGAGACTTTGTACTGGTTTTGCCTGGAGAAACATTTCCTGTAGATGTAAGTGATTCTCGTTTGAACAACTGTCTTAAGCTGTCATAATGATTTCCGGAGGCGTTCAATTGTGAACTTTTAACATGACGATTTTTTTCAGCCCTCTTCTTTGATTTTCACGACATTTTCACTTTACATGATTATTTGTAAATTATGCTGGTAATATCAGAACAGAAAATTCCCGTGAACTTATCAGATCCATAACTTTTTAATGAGCAAAAACCTTTTTTGCAACGTAAAACCATTCTTTATACCAATAATTTGATGTAATATGATTTAGTTTTTCTTGACTTATTATTTGTCTCATATGGTTAATATCAAGCTACATGCAAGGGTTTGTGTTATTTTTAGTGTTGGTGATTAGAGAACACCTGAACTTTTTTTTTATGGCAGTGATGCTTTGTGTAAGTCTTTCTTGATTATGTGAGTAAAATGTCATTTTACATGCTGAATGGGACATATCTAATTTTGCACACAGGGAAAAGTCCTTGCAGGTCGCAGTGTTGTGGACGAGTCAATGCTTACCGGTGAATCACTTCCAGTTTTCAAGGAAAAAGGCCTTTCTGTTTCAGCTGGGACAATAAATTGGGTATGCCTATTGATAGTATGTCACTTGATGCAGGCGATAAATAATTTACAAAAAACATGTAGATATTTGAAGTAAAATACAAGCTTATTGGAAGATACAGCTCTAACACAAAACCATGTAGTTCCACAAATTCCATGAACATGCTCCCAGGCACGGTTTACCAGAATCAGAAATAGCCACTATACATCTTTCTCTTGATTTGTTTGAGCTGTAACTATTGCCCCATCCGAAATCACTTAAAAAAAATATAATATCCTTCAAGGTTGTTGTTAGCTTCCGATATTAATACCCCTTTTATCATTTTTGGGACAATGTTAAGAATTTGGTAGTCATTGCTGTGTTATAAGGGAAATATCATTTCCATAAATTGCTCTATATCAATTAGTTGACTTCTTGGAGCTGTTCTGATCAAATTGTGGATTATATATAAAATTTTTTATTTTTGTTCACAATTGTGTCTTGAACATGACATGTGAAGGTATTAGGTTGAAGTCTTACCGTCACTTTTTTTTTCCCACAAAAAATATACGTGAAAGATCTTTGATGAAAAATAAATCTAACTTTAACTTGCACTTGCCTCGAAGAATATAATAAATAACTTCCTGCTGTCTTTAAAACTCAAGATTTTAGTCAAGATGGTTTTGACAAATCATTTTAGCATGGTCTTGAACCTTAATCATCAAGTCAATTGAAATTTGGTCTGAGAAAGAAGTTTTTTACGCATGTGATTTTAAATGCCTTTCAATTTGTTGGACTGATATATTACTTCAAATATACTCCAGGATGGTCCTTTGAGGATAGAGGCCTCTACCACTGGTTCGAACTCAACAATATCCAAGATTGTTAACATGGTCAGTACTATCTCTCCCTCTCTCTCACATACTTTTTTGCTTAGAGAATTTCCCCGATCGACTCTGAAGTAGTGTTTTGGAGTTTTTGCAAGTATTTTGGTTTGCAATAAGCAAGCGAAATCCCTTACACTTGTTTTTGCTGCTTATTGACTTGTTTTTAATCCTTAATATGTTAGAATTGGTTCATATGTTTCATCTTCTGGGGGTTTCTATACATATAGTATTTTGCAAGCATCTGTAGAGGTGTAACATAATAGCACTGTCTGCACGAAACTTCTGGTGCTTTACGAGTGAATATGGCCACTCATTTTCAACTGTTTAAGCTTAATATATATTGCAGCAACTAATGGTGGTCAATATTAACTTTTCAAAATAAATTCTGCATCTGTCCTTTTGATTTTTAAGGTTGAGGATGCTCAAGGACGTGAAGCACCTATCCAGAGGCTTGCAGATTCAATCGCTGGTCCATTTGTATATAGTGTCATGACGTTGTCAGCAGCTACATTTGCTTTTTGGTAGGCATTTGCATATTTTAGTTTTCCACACTATATGCCCTTTGTACTGGTGACTTATCTTATTAATATATGCTTGATGGATGCTTCTCTGTTGTTTAGGTACTATGTTGGAACACATGTCTTCCCTGACGTCTTGCTTAATGATATAGCTGGGCCAGATGGAAATCCTTTGCTACTGAGCATGAAGCTTGCTGTGGACGTGTTGGTAGGTGGTGAATTAATGAGATTATAGTTATAATAATACCCTTTTCAACTCAAATCTATCTGACTTTCAATTATTTGATGCTGCATCTTTGCCGTAGTTTAGGAATTAATGATTTCGAGGAGAATTTTGAAGAGGTTTTGAGCTCGGTTTTTGCTGTATGTTAGTGTGTTATACTTTGGGCCAAATGTTTTATGGGATTCTCTAATTTTTTTGAAAATAAAAATTTAGACACCAATGTCTTAGTTCCAATTTCCCTGAGTTCGGCCATGTTCTTTTCTTCCTTCATCTATCCACTGTCTACTAAATTTGATGTTTAAAGTACTAATTCCAGGGAGAACAGGATCACAGAACATGATGGGGCAGGACGGTGGCTGCCTGCATGGAGTTGCAGATAAATCAAAACATACTGCTAAGAAACATAAATTATTTGCATTGCGTATAACAAATTTTTGAGCAGTTAAAATAATAGCCTTGACATGGATAATTTGTCTTTTATTTCCATCTTTTAGAGTGTCATTGTCACGTGTAAATAACTTTTCTAACATTTCTAAGCATCGTAGTGTACAAACATGTTAAGTAATTTTCCAAATGGATTTAGACAGTCATATTTTAATAATTTTTCTGAGATTGTTAAACATAGTCTCAAGATATACAAACTATGCATCATGTTAAGTAATTGATGGAGGATGTAATGAACGAAGAACAAGAATTATAGAAAAAGATAGGAGAGAATTGGGAAAGAGGAAATTGTTTGTATTCAATAATCAAATCTCACTATAACAATGCATAGGCCCCCTTTCATATAGGGTTTAAACTGATCTAATTTAAGTAACCACAACTAATAAAATACTAATCCCTCCTCACTTTTCCTAAGTTAAGTATCTAAGATTGGAAAGTGTTAAAAAAATATATCTAACAGGAACTCCGTAGTAATCCTCCACATGGCTTGCAAAATCCACTTAAGTTGCTTTTGTCTTGATTAGCTTTATTTTCTTTACCAGGTTGTTTCTTGTCCATGTGCTCTAGGCCTTGCAACACCAACCGCAATTCTAGTTGGCATCTCTCTTGGTATGTTAGATTAATTTCCTGAAACTCCCTCGTGGTTGTAACTATTGATAAGACTTTCTGAGAAAAAGGGGGGCACATTATTTACAATTTGATTCCATGTGGTATTACTTTTATCAATTTTTTTCTTTTTCCTGCTTCACTGCACCATAGTTATCCTTTGCTGAGTTAAATCATCCATTTCTACACAAAGATTAACAGGACAGTTCACATGTTATGGATCTTCCTTCTCAAGGACTTCAGCTTCATGATTTTGTTCTCGTTTGGATCAACATTTAGTTTGTAGTAACTACTGTCAACTTAGAAATTGAAATGTCTAGATGAAGTGCAATATGCCCCCACTTTGTTAGTTCGTCAATTAGTGAATTATATGTATTAGTCAGCTTTAATAAAATCTAATTAAGGATTTGATGTTTTGAGTTCTGTTTGATACTCAAGCAGACTGCCACAAGTTAATACATTCTATAATAATTTTCAGCACCTTAGGATGCATTACATCGTGAACTTTTGAGTGTTTGCGAATCTTGATCTTGACTTACTTTGATGCTAATATGACCATAATTTGGAAGCTTTACATTTTCTTTTTCTACTGATAACAGGAGCAAAACAAGGACTTCTTATTAGAGGAGGAGATATATTGGAACGCTTGGCAGGGATAGATTACATCACTTTGGATAAAGTATGTATCCAAGAAAAATGTATATTCTGTATTATATGAAATTAGTTTAGAAAGTAAATATTTATAGAAGCTATCTGCTAGATATCTAAAGAAAAAGATGTGTAAAAATTGAAAAAAAGAAACATTGCCATGTGTTGATTTGAGGCTCACTGTCGTCCTGGTTGCTTTTGACATTCAGACCGGAACTCTCACCGAAGGAAAACCTGCTGTTTCAGCTTTTGCATCTCTGGGTCATGAAGAATCAGAAATACTTCGAATTGCTGCTGCAGTAGAAAAAACAGCTTCACATCCAATTGCGAATGCCATTATAACTGAAGCTGAATCATTGAATTTGAGCATCCCTATCACAAATAGACAGTTGACTGAACCGGGTTCTGGAACTTTGGCAGAGGTAGATGGGCTGCTAGTTGCAGTAGGCAAATTGAATTGGGTTCATGAACGTTTCCAGCGAAGAACAAACTCTTCTGATCTAAAGAGATTGGAGCAGTCTGTGATATCTCAGTCATCAGCAACTAGTTCATCATCAAACCATTCAAGTACAGTTGTTTATGTTGGCCGGGAAGGAGAAGGCATCATTGGTGCTATTGCCATATCTGATAATTTGCGTCCTGATGCTAAATCTACAATAACTAGGTACTACTTACTCTTCATGAGACTGAATAGGACCCAAAGTAGTTGTCATCTTACATTAGTACATAAAAATCTAAGGAATGGACTGTATTTCAATTTGGGACCTATAATATTTAGCTTATGTTTTGCCCCATTCTTTCAAAAATTCATTTTTTCAAAACTCATTTTCAACCACACATTTTCCTATAAAATAATATTACACGTAAATCGAAAAGTCTTTCCTTACTTTTTAACCACAATCTCCAACAAAATACTATTCAAAAACACATTTTTTGTCCAAAAATGGGGCTCAAACAAGGGCTTAGCTTGGCCAAAAGCAGAAAATACTTCATATGAAGTAATATGTTCATAACTATCATGTTGGCTGTTCCTAAGTACTTTTCCCATATTCACCTTTCTTATATCTTTCCACTTTTAATGCTTGAAAGGCTTCAGCAGAAGGGAATTAAAACAGTTCTCTTATCTGGGGATAAGGAAGAGGTAGTTGCAGCTGTAGCAAAGACAGTCGGCATCGATAATGAATTTGTCAATGCTTCCATAATGCCACAGCAAAAATCTGGCATCATCTCAAGTCTTCAGGAGTCTGGCCATCATGTTGCAATGGTAATTTTCTCAAGTTGAAAATTCGAAATGACTATTTTTATCAAATGTTCTTATCGTACAAATGAGCTTGATATTGGGAAATAGCACTCTTTACACCTATTATTAGAACTTCTGCTTTGTAGTTTGCATGGACAAATGATCGTGTTTTAAGAATCTGAGAACTTTTGACCTAGCAATTTTATTGGAGAGAACTGTTTCTTGGACAATGCACGGGCTGATAATTTGACTATGCTGGACTGTTTACTTTTCATTAATGAAAATTAGGACAATTATGTGTATTCACGCGACGATTTGTCGTCAATTTTGGTGGCGAGTGGGTGGAATTTGATATTCAGAACTGTTGAACTATGTATCTTGTGCCTGTGAAGGTTGGCGATGGCATCAATGATGCGCTCTCCTGCCCTTGCTGACGTTGGGATTGCCTTGCAAATTGAAGGACAAGAAAATGCTGCATCTAATGCGGCATCCATTATACTTCTCGGAAATAGACTTTTGTAGGTTTGCTTTTTCTTCTTATCATGCTGGTGGAGATTGTCATGCAGACTTGAATTGGAGACATTACAAAATTATGCAGTTATTTTTGGCATAAAAATGGGAAATTGATCCTGATCTATTTTCTTATCAAAATTATTAGTTGTGAGTAGTAGGAGGCCAAAGAACCGAAACCATTAGAGCCATTTCTATTTTTTTAGGGTTTTTTAAAGATATTTCCAGATGACCCAATTAATTAATTAACCCCTTTTCAATTCTTTTTCACAAAACCTTTTTTTTTTTTTCAAAAGTTTGGTGCCGGAACCGAACTGAACTGGAACCATTCAGTTCCAATACTACAAAGGGAACCGAATGGTTCCATTATTAAAGAACCAATAATTTTCAGTTTGATTCCGGTTCTTGGCCACATCCAGGCCTAGTTTTGAGTTGAAATTTTTTCCCTTTTCATCAGAGATTTAAAAGTATAAACAGGACTAATAATTCTGAATAATGGAAATTTATGATATACAACATATTGAAATTTCTCCCCAAGTTTCTCTCTAATTCTTTAATTCTTCTCTTTCTTCTCTCTCTATCACTATCTGTTCTACTTCGCACTCATTCATTGTCCTTTATCGTGGTACTTGGTGTCATTTTTAGATGTACAATAAATAACGGCTACAAGTTTTTAAACATCAAGCAGATACAAATTGTTGAATCTTATAAGTAAAGTGCAAAGAAGTAAATAATGTTCCTGGGGTATTACAGCCAAACACTGATAATTTATGGTAGTATTTTTCTGTTATTACGAAGAACCTTTCTTTTGTTTATCTTACATCAGTATTTTCAGAACTCAATTTTTGTAGTTGCCAAATATGGAATTTAATATGGATATTTCCTTCCAATCTCCTTCAACTGAGGAATATTTTACCTGGTGCAGGTAGTAGAGGCGATAGACCTTGCAAGAGCGACAATGGGAAAAGTTCATCAAAATTTGACTTGGGCAGTAGCATATAATGTTGTTGCAATTCCTATGGCTGCTGGAATGCTACTTCCTCATTTTGATTTTGCTATGACACCTTCTCTTTCTGGTAAGTACCCTACTTATCCGAGGATGAAGTTGCATCTGTCATTGCCTTTTCTAGCAAAACAACTAAACGAGGATCCCATGGACTATGACAAAGAAATGACTGGTATCCATGCATGTTACAATTTATTCATTGCTATCATTCAAACTTCTAAGGGTTGCCATAATTCACTGCTTCTGCAGTTCCATGGGCATCAGCGAAAGAGAGAAAAGAGCAATGCCGACAATTGATACCAGCAAAATGAAGCAACATTGGTTTGAGTTGGCTTCTGTTCAACTGGAACTGTTCATTACGAATCATTACAGCCCCCACTCTCAGTTGTGTAATATTTAATATGGCAACAATTTTTCCGGGATTGATTTTTCTCATGAATAAAAATCAGGAATACATGACCTTCCACAGTTTCATGGGCATTTCAGAAGGAAAGTATACTTATGCCCAATGTTCTAAAACGCGCGTCTAGGAGGCGACAAGATGTGCGGCGGAAGCACCAAACCAAGTGACTTGGCGCCTTATTTAGCGGTCAACGACAATCATTGACC
>CAIGRT010108608.1:0-12001 GCA_903798405.1 Fraxinus platypoda | reverse complement strand
ATTCAATATCCAAAAACGTGTTTTTAATGTCAAATACATAAAACTAAAAATTAAAACTCATATTACATGATTCATCATTCTCCTAGCACAAAGAAAACTAGTTTAGCATTTTATGAAATATGTTGGAATATGTTATATTGCGTGGTGGACGGCCCTAGGTCTTTAAAAGATGTAAGATTTGTTTTCATAAGAGTTGGAATCAAATTAGGAAATCAGAAATTTTTCCCCGATTTAGCGTGGGCGGACGTCCAGTAGAAAATGGGACGGCAGCTCAAGCATCAGGCAGCCTATAACCGGGCGACTGCCCATTATGAACATTTCATGAATTTTCCTTTCAGCCATTTTCTTCATTCTTTCTTCCATCTTAGTCCTCCACATCAAATTACTTCAACTTTTAGTGCTTCAACTTTTACTCAAATGCATGTTAGTCCCCAAACTTCTATCTATTGACCAATTGATCATTCTTTCTTTTCCAATTTCTTAAAAACAAGTCCAAAATTGAAATAAGACAAAATTAACCTAAGTTAAGTAAAGTTCAATACTAAAACGACATAAAAGCTTAATAAGATGGCCCGAATAAGTGCACAAAAATGTACTTATCAAATTACAACACATTGTTTTCTACATCTTCTTCCTCGAATTGATTTCACCCTTTAGCAAATGAAAGAGAACCTCTTCCAATTATCACAAACATTGTGTCTATGGTTGCTTGGCTTCATCGGTATAGGAACCTCGCTCCAAACTTCCACAACTCAGTGTTCATATCTTTGTTCTAATTAAGCCACTTGTCACTGATTATAAACCTCCTGGCTTTCTCTGAAAACTATGATCCTCATTATAAAGGCCAGCTCAATTTAACTGGAATCACGAACCTCTCTATAACGCAGTGTTCTAGAAGGCTCGTCCAAAAGCAGCACCTAGGCGCCGTCTATGCATGAGGCTCGGGCGAAACGCCACCCATTGGCAATGAGCTTCTAGTGGTGCTTTATTATTTTTTTCTTTTTTTAAGAGTCTTTTATTTAACTTTAGTTACAAAATTTTAAATGACTTTATCTGTACAAAAGTAAAAAAATGAGAAGAGTCAGAAAATTTCAAGTAGGAGTTGTCTAATTGAAAGTTGAAACTATGAAAAATAGTCTAATTTTTACATTTCGAAAACTTGAAAACTGAATATTGACTAATTAGTGAAATTATTAAGTAAATATAGTACTTTATATTTTTAAATGTTTGATATGTATTATTTTAATTATTAAATAAGTTTTGGAAGGATTAAAAATTTAAAATAATTAAAAAAACGTTTTTTTTTACGCTTAGACCTCACCTAGGCTCGTCGGGACACGTAAAGCTTGAAGCTTGAACTCCACATCTAACCATACTTTACACTTTTTAGAATACTGCTTTAACGTGAAACACTCAATATCTCCTTTGTCGTCAACAAACTCTCACATGTATGCTGCTAGAGCCACTCATTAGACAACAGCTAAGAGTCTTGTGTTATTTCAAATGCACCTTGAGTCATAGTATGTTCATTCGCTTTTCTAGGTGTCAGAAGGGAGGAGGAAAAGAGATCCCAGTGAACCCCCTCTCTTCAGATTCGAGCATTTGCAAATGCCAAAAGCAAAAAGCAAAGTATTTTCTCATTCCTCATTCTCAACCGAAGTTAAATATCAGGAAATTTCTTATAGTTGCTGTCGCATTAGCTAATTGGCTCCAAAATTTTGCTAGAGGAACTTCACGTCATTGTTTCAACTCCAATTTTTTTTTGCAACAACATTAGTGCCAATTAATTGTATGTCAATCTAGTTTTTCACACCCATATAAAGAACATATCAATCATCTTTCACTTTGCCCACGATCAAGTCGCCAAGAAATGTATTAGTCACTTACAACACTAAACCCATAGGAAGTGTGTTGTTGTTGGACAGTAATCCACAGAGACTAAGCAATAGAAAACAAAATTGATGATTCAAAAAGAAGTCATTTTCTAATGAAACTTATTCACCTAAGGATGACAACTAGAGAAACAAAAAGGCATCATCAAGTCATTAACTTCAATTTTGACAAAACTTTGACTTCAATCAGATTCGTTGTGCGTGATCTCTGAGGATGCTTTGGATGAATGAGGTCGAGAATCAGACTGTCCAGGCATATCTTCAAGATCTTTCGTGTTTGAATCCTGATTTCTGTGGCTTGTAGCACCTTTCCTGATCCAGTCCGTAAACTTTGATGATTTAGAGGAAGATGTTTCAGATAACACTGCAAGTGAAGGAGTTTTCTGATAAGGAAGCCAAGGCGAATGAATTATGGGTGGAGAAGGAAGAGTGAAGGAGCTGTATCCTTCCATGGGGTGGTCAAATTTACAAGTAGGGCCAAATTTGCAAAGTCCATTAAGAGTGTAAAATACACATACAGGTTGACCCTGCATTTGAACAATAAAATATCAATCAACCACAAGAAAAGCAAATACTAATGATCAACAATATTCGTTGACTTTCTCCAAATAAAGAATATTTATGGGTTTCCTTATTATCTAATCTATCTTAGTTAGCAAAAAGGGTTTCCTCCATCAATAATTTTCCAGGCCATAAACCGAAACCCACACCCCACCACAGGTGCCAACACACTCGCACGTCCTGTCTCTGGTTTGTTTATTTTTTGGGGGCTGAGTATATTAGATTTCACTAAAGCTGATCCCTGTATCCACAAAGAAAAATGATGATTCTTAAAATGATTAGATAGATTTGAAAAAATTGAATGTCATTTAAAGTGAAAGGAACAAGATGTATAAACAGTAATATGTCTCCATCATCTATGTTTAGCACTCATTTTTACCTTGCTTTTCCTTCAGATCCAAACACCGGAAAAAGATCTTTCTCAATGTCTATCTCACAAAAGTCCTGGATCAAACATAAATCTTGATTTCTTGTCATGATCCAAACCAATGAGCTAAACACGATCTCAACCCACTAGACATACCATTGCAAAATAATCCAAGTTTTGTAGCCACAATCTTATATCAGTTATCGACTCGAAATTTCTAGCCACAATCTTGTATCTGTTATCAACCGGATAAAATGACATAATCACAAGCAAAAGGTACCTTGTACATATTTGCCCCGTATAAATAATCAAAAGCAGAAACAAGTCTTTATATAAATCAAGCAATTTTCAAATGGTGGCATACAAAAACCACTGTAGATACTGGTACTTCCATGTCAAAGTGTTGATGACCCCTTTTAAAACTTATTCTATATAAAACTTATTTTCAACCACTTTTACAGGACCGACAACTTTTATCAACTTTCAACCACATATTTCATCAACTTTTATCAAAATCTACTAAGAATTTGATTTTTAGCCAAACCAAATAGGGGCTTAGAAAACACCAAGGATAACCCATTGCCTATCTCATTATTTCAAAGTCCTGAAGAGGATCGAATTACAAAATAAATCTATTTCACAGAAACTTTTGACTGTACAGTGCCGTAAACTATTCACAAGATGGGCAAGCTGGACACTCCAGCTAGGAATCAAATTTCCCTGGTTGATTTTGCTCCTGAAACTTATCTTTCTCATTTAGAAACACCAAATCCCCAACAGGTGGACAAGCTCGAAGAGGACTCAAAGTCCTCCAGCTGACTATAAATTTATTTCCCTCTCATTCTTTTTCCTTTCCCATATAAGGTGACTAGACATTTATTTCCATTTTTGTTTTCTTCTGTTGCCTTTTTCCCTTCTCCATCCTAATCTGGAGCTTTATACTCACCTCCAAAATACCCACAACCTCCGACTCAAATCCCTTTCCCAACCATTTGCACCACCCATAGTCACCTTCTCTTCACTAATGTCCAACCCTGCTAATTCACCAAACCTAGCTCCCACTCCTGATCGAATTTTCTTTAAAAACAATGGAGGTGGAGGAATTGGTGATCAGAATGGCATTTCTAAAGGTATCATAAGATATGGTAGTATTCAGTGTTGAAGTTCGGGAACTGCTTCAGGGAACTTGTTAGCTGTAGAGATTGTGTGCAGCGATGCGAGGACCAGTACGATGGGAAAGGGACTGGAGATGCTCTCTGGAAAATATGATTTCAACAATTTTGGGTGAAAAATTATTTAATTGTGTTGAACCTGCAGAACTTTTGGAAAAAAGGGTTACAGTGATGCACTCAGATTTTGTACTTTTTCCTGGCTTAAGTTATTTGACCCCAACCTAAAAAACACAAGATAAGCCAATAGTTAATCCATCTGGGTGAGAGTGGTGCCATCTGCCACATTAAGGGATAGTCCTACCTAGATCATCTCACAAATTACCACTCACTTTTGATCCGTAAAATATTTTAACTGAATGTCAATTACTAAGAGGATGCTGTTGCCAGAAAACACATTATTTATCAAATATACTTATTCAAACACGCCATTATTATAATTTAACATAATGAAGTGTTTCTGTAAAAAACATTTGTTTATCTAAGGAATTACAAAGAATAAATGTGTGAATTAACTTCATGGAGTAATATTGTCATATTTTAGATGTTGAGTCAACATGAGAAAGTATAATTACATCATATCCTTTAACTACAAATGTCTACTTTAGTGCTCTAACTGATTTGACTTCTACTGCAAGACAGCATTTTTATGATCTGAAGAAACTTAAAATCTCTTATTTTCAATCTAAATTGGCATTATAATATTTTCATTTAAAATACATGTCACCATAACTGCTGAAGATGAAGAGACATCTTAATGAATGAATCAACTTACAGGTCTTAAAGGGAGCCCAAGTGGCCCAAGAAAATTTGATGCTGATTGTAAAATCTTTTCTCTAGGGTGGTGATATTTGCAATCTGATCCATATTTACAGCTCCCATTGTTCATAAAGTACCGACATTCCGGTTGATCAGGTCTCTCTGGCAGATGAGATGCTGATAGCTGCCCATTAAAAACTGGCAGACCGAGCCCACTAGTTACAGATACAGGGTTGATACCTCCCTAATTGTCAGAAAAAAAATGAATAAATAAATTAGCACTGCAACATAAAACATGAAAGGTACAAATTGCATTGTTTCAAGTAGTAAATAAGCCACAAACAACCATATGCGATAAATTGAACTTGGACTAGAGTGCATTATCAAAGTATCCATTTGGTTTAAAATATTTCACCAGACATTTTGTGATCTATACGTGCTTTATCAAGGATGCAGATATACTGCAGTGGCTATTTCTGTAATAACACCTTTTAGTTTGCCGGTTGATGAAATAAGATACATAGGGTTAGAGATAGGTGGGAATCAGTGTGTCAAAATTCTGGCATCTGATCCTCAAGGTAATGTAGTAGTAGGACTTATCCTATGCTTGTGACTAATCCTTCTAGATCCCGAAGTGAAATAATTTTAGCATGCAAGAGACGTATTGCAGTGTTGCTTACTGCACACAACCACTTTGTACATAACTAGTGGTAGATCAGACATTTGTGCCCATATGTGTCAATTTCTTAAATATAACCTTCCTTTTCGGAAAGTAAGACACAAATAATATTCAAAATGTTGGAAAACCCTTGCATTGCCTGCTTCAGTCCTCGTCCATCAATTGCTCTGTGTGGCTTGTTAAGAAGTGAAGAGAAAATTCACCAAAACCATTAATTTTAAACCTAAGTTAATCATTCCCAAAATAGTTCTAAATAATGTATCCCTTCAATAATTTGCTCAGCGGGTACAAAATACAAATCTGTACCATCAGGCGCAAATGATAACAAGTTTTATCTAAGTATTCCTTTTAAGTATTATCTTGGTTATTTATTTATATTTATCGCCCTCAGGTTTTAGAACTCGGGTGTCACAATAGATACACTTCACTCTTAACATTTTAGAAATTGGGTTAGCAAAAGGAAATATACATTTCTCACTCCGCCTTTTCATTTTGTGCTAGATTTAAAACTCTTTTTATAATTATTTTTCTTTTTCTTAATTTTTATTTAGATAAGAGCATTCTTTCTAGTTTAATGAAGTTAATTTTCCCTCTAAAATTTGCATGTTATTTCATATTAATAATTTTGTAATAATTGATTTTATTTTTTTTAAAAAAATTAAGATTAATAAAAAATATTATCTACAAAAAATAATAAAGTAAAAATATAAGCTTTGGACTTTGAATGCTAAGTTAGCTCTTTATAATTTCTGAACTTAACAAAGTAAAGATATTAAGAGTTTAAAAAAAAAAATTAAAGAAAATGATGCTAAATCAAGAGGTACAAAAATATAGCAAAAAGTTGATTCTACCCCTTTTTTAATGGACTAAATATGAAGAACGAAGTTCAGCATTTTAAAGGAAGAACAGGAAAAGAAAAATACATATATTTTATTTTGTAGTACCTCAAAATATGATTGCATATAATTACAGTTGATAGCATAATATTGAGACTTTTCGTCTTCATTCAATATATATTTAATTATCTTTATTAAAAACATTATGAAACACATAATAATGTTGATTAGTTACTAATTTGTGAATCATATTTGCAAAATTATATAGCTTCATTAATAAATAAATCATATTTTTATAATTCAATACGATGTTTCATTTAACTAAAAGAAATCCTATCATCTAAATGAAAGGCATAAAAAAATAAATATTAAGAAAAATGAAAGGAAAAATTATAGTTTAAGTATCATTTAGTAAAAAATTCAATCTAGTATAATGAAAAAGGGTAAATGGTAAACAATTTTTTTGGCTGACAGGCAAACTGTTATAAAAATCGAACCTTAGGGGATTTTTTTTTTTTATTTTACGAAGAGATGGAGTGTCCCAGTAACCTCAAGTGGTAATTTGCTCTTTTTCCATATGTATGTGGGTTATGTTTTAAGTACACACTCTCAAGTTCTCAAGTAAATTTTATTTCACAGGCTCTCTCATGCTCAAGCTGTCCTATGTAGGAAACAACATAGCGGAACTATAACAGGATATTTCCTCTTAGGTGTCACTGTTGCAAGTATTCATGCAAATGTAGAGCTGCTATTAAGAAATTTAGACACTCAACTTGGAGTAAAATGCTAAGTTATCAAATTGTAGCTGACACATTCATGTGTTCAGAAAAGATACCACTATGCAATGATGCAATTGCAGATAAGATACAGAAAAACTCAAAACAGATCATAGAAAGAAACACACGTGTTGATCTAGTATAATGGAAGGAATTAAAAAGAGCTCCAACAAATCCATTGAATAAAACTACATAAAACGGCACAAGACATTATCGTACTGCACATTCAAGAAAGGTCTTCTCCATAGAAACAACCAGTGGTGTGCAAGGTGTTTACCGCAAAAGATTAAATCAAACTTATTTTCAGAACAAAACACATACCATGTACACATTCCACCCTTGCACTGGTGATAGGACAACAGGCATAAAGCTTTGTTGGGCTTGAAGGAGGGAACTAGATACATATGTTGCCTTCGATAATGATGATTCTGGAAGTTGACCGACAGAAAGTGCACCAGAGGAAAGCTCAACTACAGAGCCACCTAAACCATAGACAATATGACCTGCTACAGGTACATTTGCAGCTGAAATGGGTTGAGGATGATGGAACTTGCACGCATATCCATATTTACATAATCCAGTCTGCATATAATAAGGACATGGCTTTGCACCCTGAATACACAGTCAATAATGATTAATTACAACCTTACTACACGCATCTATTCTCAGAAATATTTGGCTATTTGCATATCACAAACTATTTTCTTATAGTTGCACCTTGAAAAGAATTGAAACACTGAGATGAAGAACCAGACTAAGAAAGCATAAGCACCTGATGCATTGGTAGCCCCAAACTATTGAATATGACCGATGAGTCACCACGCCTGTCCTTGGGATGATGATATTTACAAGTCATTCCATATTTGCAAGTACCTGTCTTAAGATAATACTGCAAAACAAAAGCAATTAATTACAAGAGGCAGCACTACCGACTTTCAAAAGAACCTATTTCAATACTGCTGAAAAGCATTTCCACACTGCAAATAACCAAAAACAACAGATTTAAAATGAGTATCAATAGATTAACTTCACCCTATTCTCCACTGCTGATTTATGCTTTTAGCACTTCAATTGAATAGACAAGAAAAGAAATTTCGAGTGTATTACCTCCAAGCATTTCCACCTCTACAGAAGCCACTGTAAGCTTCTTCTAACTAAAAGCCTACGATTCATGTAAGAAAATATGCATATAGAATATAATTCGAGTAAATTCCAAAACTACACGATTTGTACAACTACAAGGTAAAATCACCCATCAGCAAAACGACCATCGGATGAATGTCATAACAAAGCAAAACAATCCAACAGGTGGAGAGATCAATGTTACCAATAAATAATTTCATGTCCATGCAGGCATGCAGTTTCACTCAGCATACCATCTACAATGATAACCAATGAAAGTTCTGGACATCATCTGAGTCAAGAATCATTCACATTAAAAATAAATCACCTATCGAACTCCAGAGAGGGAAAACATTTTGTTATACACAGCCTCTTTTTATTCCATGGTTCCAATATAAAACAACCCTACTAAGTTACTTTCATTCAGCATTCATAGTAATTCACAAGGGCAATCCATGTTCAGACAGATCGTTTACCATTTTTCACTAAATAACCAAAAGAAACTTTATTAGCTACTTCATTTTACAAGTCAATATTTGAAGATAGTCTCAATGCTGATAGATAATATTAGATGAACAGTGCTAATTTTGAAATAACATCACTTTAATACCTGCCCAGAAGTAATGAGAAATAAAATCTCATTGCTTGGTATAAGAATGCAGATATTTTCATTATACACTAAACTGAAGACACTGAAACTTCTTCTGTCAATTTAGTTTTTACATTTTATATATACCTTCACGTAAAGGCTTTATCTTGACGCATTTTTTTAGTTTTAGTCGTAGATCACATACATCAGAGACATCCAAAATGAGATATCAACAGAATAGATTATAAAACGAATAGGTTAAAATTAACATGGTTTGAGTTTAGTGAACTTTTACAAGATGTATGAATGGAATGGATATGTGAAAACGGACTTGAGGAGTTGATCCTGAATTAAGTCGAAATAACTAAAGTGTGCAGAAACAATAAATTTAATTTCATTGAATCATAAGCAACAGAAACATTATACAGTTTTCGACACAATTATCCAAAAAGGACACTGGTTGGTTATATTTAGATTGACTCAAAAAGATATTTTTTTCACACACCAAACTATGTGACAGTCTAAAACAATTAGGTAGCAAACATACTTTCCATTTAAGTAGGAAAGAATAAATTACCCCACACTCCGGTTGTCCGACTCTTTCGGGAAGTTCACCAGTGCTTTGAACACTCTGTTCATAGTCATCAAGAACACAAAGAAAAAAAAAATTAAAACATTCAAAATCTTGCTTTCACTTGATGAACTTTCAATAAATGATATATTATATCATTGAATTGCTATTTACTTGTCCTGCATTAGGCGGATGATTGAAACGACAATTGGTTCCATAACCACAAGTCCCTGTCCTTAAATAGTATATACAATCAGGTTCACCAGGTCGACCCGGGTATGGACCCGGACCTGTAACACCATTTTTGTCCTCTCTGCTTTCTATCTTCAATGACTTCATAGCATCTACGACATATATAAATAAATAACAAACAAAAATTGAATCAATCATACTCATCAGCAATATAGATAATCAAATTTCAACAAATGATCAAATTATGAAGAAAATACCTTCAACATTGCTCTGTAATTTTCGATTGTCCGGCATCTATATGCAAGTTCTAATGCATATAACACTGTACAAAAAAACTGATCGATGAGAATTGAGATTCAAGATCAATAACAGGGGTAGTTAAAGCAAGAGAAAATCAGAATAAAGTAGAATTCAGATTCACGCGAATTTTTATGGTTAAATACCAAAAAAATTAAAAATTAAAAAAGTGTGAATTTCGGTCTTAAATGTGAATATTAAATAATTTATTGTACTCGTGTAAGTGCAATAAATTACAATATCTGATGAAAAGACAGATTTGCACTCCAGTGGAATGAAGTCAATTAGGAAGGCCCGAGGATGTTATCGTCGTTTCAGTTTATAATTTAATAACCTGGGTATTAAATTTTGGCCACGGCGGGAAATACGGGGAATATATTATTTTAATTTTTGTGTTTTTTATAATAAATAGTGTTAAATACCCTACCTGTCCCTAAACTTTCACCCGTTTTTTATCACGTCCCTGAACTTTAAATTGTTTTTAATTTGCTCGAACTCACAAATCTGATTAGGAATGACAAGCAAAATTGAAATATTTTAATTCCTATCCTGTGATCTCCTTGACCTCGTCCTGGCCTTGTCATACTAGAAAAATGATGAAGGAGGGATGGAGATGACTTTCCTACTCCATTGTCATCCTATCTAGTTCACATACCCTTCCATCCATTTGATTTGAAGACCCACTAATCACCATGTTGGGCGTTGCAAATTGAGAGTGATTATATAAATAAAAGAAGTGATTATTTTTTGCCATTAGAAATAATCATAAAATTTTATTTTTCTAAGTAGTATTATGTATTTATATCAACACAATGAACAATTACGAAAAGGTGACAACAATAAACTAACGGATCTAATCGCCACATTAACATACAGGGTTAAATTTGTCCCCATGTTAGATAGATGAGAATTAGATTTGGAAGTTCAGAAGATATATAAACCCTATTTGATTTGGTATAAAATTAGATTTTTTTGTAAATTTTTTGATAAAAGCTGATCTAACGTGTGGTTGAAAAATTGTGAATTTCATAAAGTGTGTGGTTCAAAAATAAGTTTGAGGAAAAATGAGGGTCAAACGGTTGGCATAAGAAATAATTTAAAGTTTAGGGACACGAATGAAATGTAGGTTGAAGTGCAAAGGACAGATTTTTCAATCCAATATTTAGGATTTTGGAAAATTGCAAAAAATCGCCGCCGTTGAAAAGGGCGTAAAGATTGTAGCGTGGAGGACAAGCACGCGGATTCGAACCGTCAAGCGTGGCTTTTTTGCAGCCATTGGATCATTAATTTGATAGGACCCACAAGGGATAAGACAACATTGGCGGTAACCAACTTTAAGCATAGTTACTGTGCATATTAAATAGTATAATTAAGAAAATAAAATAAAGATAAAATTTAAGAAATTTTATAAGTCATAATAAAAACATAAATAGAAATTGGATTTAATTTTTTCTTCGTATCGTAACGCACCAGCTGTGATGAAATCAAATATTCTTCACGGAGAGAGTAAAATTAAGTTACAAAAGATTTTCGATCATAACATTAATGAAAATAATTCAGTGCATATTACTATAAATGTTATATATGGGAGTATTGAGTATTGGTATCTCGGGAATACTAGTAAATAAAGCTGAAAGTATAATGATTATTGAGATTTCTACTTTTAGGTTAATCAAGAAAATTGAAAATGGTCAAAGTTTCTCATTTATATAGAAAAATATTTTTTTATTTAATTTTTACCATCAATTATGATCTAAGACTTTCAATCATCTATTTTTTTTAGAATCAATACACGATCGAGATTTTAAAGTAAAAATACATAAGAAAGAAAAAATAATTATTAATATATCTACGTGTATGTATATATTGGTGTGTCTTTATTGCTATGTGAAGTATAGAATATAGATGTTTAATAAATAAATATTGATGATATTTATTAAGCTATCGACATGTTAAATTTCATCCAAATCTCATCTTAACTAAGAAATAATATCTTCTATATATTAAAAGTGGCTATGTAACGGAATTTCTTGTTTTTAACGGAAAAACTAACGGAATTTATTGTTTTAACGGACTATGTAACGGAATTTCTTGTTTTAAACAGGCAGCTGCACCTTCTTTCAGTGTTTTTATCATAACTTTGTATTCCGATGTCCGATTGAGGCGATTCAAAATGCGTTGGAAAACTAAC
>CAIGRT010108582.1:0-20793 GCA_903798405.1 Fraxinus platypoda | reverse complement strand
GTAGGGAATTGTGTAATTTTCACTAAAATTTTACATCGAATAAAGATGAAAACATAGACCAATTTATAAGAGTTTGTGCTACTCCTCTTAATAAAGTTGACCTTTTAAGATGGAACTCAAATCTTAATATGGTATCAGAGCCCATTAAGCTCCAAAGACTCAACAAAAATTGAGCACATGAATTTTAAGATTGGTCGGCTCAAACGAACCACTATCTTGTGGGGGCATGTTAAGGGATAAAATCTCACATCGAATAAAGATGAAAACATAGACCAATTTATAAGAGTTTGTGTTACTCCTCTTAATAAGGTTGACCTTTTAAGATAGAACCCCAAATCTTAATAGAACACAGTTCAAGAATAGCCATTTCATATGATGAAGCAACTATGTTTTCCCAATAGATGAGGTTAAGTGGCTCAAATAAATTACAGATTGCTATTGTACACAATCACCATCACCTTATACTTTGGTTCAATATTCATATTAGAGAGAAATTGTTTCAATTTGATTGCATACATATTTCCTGCAAATATAAATTTCTTATATTTTACGCCTTTAATACAAGTTATATTATTTCTGTTCCGTAAAGATAGTTGAAGGGTCAAGCTGAGGTACATGGAAACTCATATTTTACAGCTTGTCTAAATTGTTTTAAGCTATATATTGACTCTATCGTTCTGTAATTTATAATTTATTAATGAATTTTCCATCTATCAGATAGAACTTATTTTAGGTCTAGAGTCATCTATAGGTGTTGGATGGTAAAAGAAAGAGAAGAAAAGTGCTACTTCTTATAGATAACTATTTACACAATATTTTACATGATGATGAGGTATCAAAATGTAAGTGGGAAAGTTATTTGATTGATGGGATTTTGATCCAATTAAATCTCGTCACATCATAATTTGCTTCTATTTTCATTCAAAATGAAGAAAATATAATTAATATAGTTGAAAGTATCAATTTTACATACATTTTTTCTGAATACACCTTTATATTAAATAATGATTAAAATATGAGAAATTCATATTTGTTTATAACAAGACACATTAGATAGGCGCATATTAGAAAACTAATAAATCAACCATACTCTCAATAAGAAAAGTAGCATATAATTTGGGATACGAAAAAAGAAAGCAATTTTATCTTTATGGGATGGATGGAGTACCATAAAACTGGAGAACAAACATAATAGCTACCTTGGGATCTTGAGGATTGACTTTGGTAGCTTTCTTCAGAAGTTGTTGGGCCCTTTCCTTTTGCTCAAGTTGAACATATATGTGTCCAAGAACCTAAATGAAGGAAATGAACTTTTTAGTTTTTTCATTGTTTAAATAATTGCAGAAAACGCTCAAACTAGATGACATTCTTGAAATGGTTACTTGCTCACCTTCAATGTCTCACAATTTTCAGGCTGCACCTCCAAGACTTTCTCGAAATTTGATGAGGCACTTCTCAGGTCTCCCATTTTCATTTGAACTTGCCCCAAACCTGTTTCAAGTACGCCCAACTAATTAATGAACTGGTGCTGAGTGAGAAATTAAACAAAATACAGTTTCCAGAAAAATGCTGCATAACGTCATGCTTACTTTATTAGCAGCTCAAACTTTTATAATAATCTATTTTATGGTTTCGCCAGGCAGGAAGGAACATACAATGCCTATACGTTACTGAATATACTAGATGGGCAAGAGCGTTGGCTACACTCAAATATAGAATAATATTTGCAGAAAAAGTTTATGTAATATCATTATGATTTTTAGCAGAGGATAGGACACAGAATCCTGAGCGGCAATTCCTTAAGGCCATTTTCTCAAAGTACAGTTACGAGTGCCCTTGCAAATATTAATTAATAGATCAATTTCAATTTATATTATGACATGAGAATGCAAGTCTCAGAAGTATAGTTTGAAACTTGTACAAGGCCCAGATCAGCAAGTGGTTGGCCTTTCATCAAAGGCAAAGCTCCATCTTACCTTACGACATTACAAAATAAAAGATAATGACGCTAAATCTTAAGTATGCAGAAGGTCAGAATGAGTTGTAGAGTGGGGATACAATGTATCTTTGACCTTCCATCTTCAGAATTAAAGTCTATTCAAACATGGTAAATTAATAGAGGTCATGCAACATTTATTCAAATATCTAGGAGCGCCATAAAATGAATCTCCATCATAGTGGTTTGTAAGATGAAAAATCTAAAAATTTAAGCTACAAACCCCAAATAAAAGTATTCCAACGATGGCTACTGGTGCACGTACATTAGGGATAATGTGTTCACCGATGATGCCATCAGAAAGCTGAAGAACCACCAATTTAATTGGTTCATCAGGCATTTTATAGCAAATATCATAAGTTGTTATTGTCACCAATCTAAGAGGCCATAACCTACATGGTTTACTTATTCATTGTAATCCTTTTGTACCTTTTTATTCATCCCATGCTTGTCCAAACCGGGATTGCACGTAACAAAACCCTATTTTACATATTGTTTCATGGGCATTATATAGAAAATACCATAGTTTTAACTGTCACCAATCTAATTTTTTGGGCATGCAACTGTTGTAGGGAATTTTCGTCACTTTTCTCAAAACATATAGCTCATAACACTAATGCAATACTCTATATCACGTAGATTCAAGCCAGAGAATCTACCCAAGCTCACTCCCTTGGGCCACTCCCGTTTCAAGCATGCTTTTGCATTATATACCTATCCACGGGAATGCTCCAGCATCTACTAGAAATAGAACCTCCAGTTTTGATACCAATCAAAGCATAAAAAAGTGGGCAAGAAAAATAATACATGATCATGAAAAGTTGATTTGCGCACGAATATCATTTGGATCGAAATTGGAGAAGAATTCTCAAAATTTTAATATTTATTAATCAAACAAAATCCAATCTCCATGAACCATCGCCTGCTCACTTACAACATCGAAACCTAATTGCAGCTAAAATAAAAATTACACTCAGGTCCTTCGTCTTCTAAGAATTATTAAAAGAGGCCAACAATAATAAGATAAAATTAACTTAAAAATGTAAGTCAATGAAGACATCAACTTTTAAAGACGTATTGCCCATATCAATAAAGTGAAAAAATTTCTGCACAAATGATTTCTTCAAGGATTCATCACAATATTGCAAATTTCTTCCACTTCCTTGAACCATTAACAGGTTTCTCAAATGAAGACATAATCCCTCAAAAACTAAGAAACTTCATTTGAAGGGTGGGGAAAAAATCATTTGGTTCTCTAACCTTAGAGTCCGAATATCTAGATAAAAAATAAAATTATACTTCCCCCTCTCTTAAAACATATTCTTGATATTTTTCAGAATTTTGAATAGGTTGGAGTCATCATTGCAACCGAATGTGCCATTTGATTTATCACAATCATATGGATAATATAAGTAAGAACAATTCCTCAAGTACACGCCTTCACCTAGTTTTGCTATTAGACCAGTTGACCATCCCAAAATATCTCCATTGGATGTCAAGATTCTTTAGTCTTCAAAACGGGTCTCTTGACACTTAAGTCCTCCAAGTCCAATGATGTGAATGCAGTTATTTCTTGTGCCAAATCAGAATATTTTTCCATATATGATTTGCATATACCCAGAGAACGCTTGAATAACTCGCCTTCCAATTCATACTTTCTGTTGTCTTGAACAACATGTAGCGTGAATATCTCTTCCACCTTGTTGTTCGATTAGATCAGACCAATTCTCGAGGATCTCAATGTTGAACTCCTCATCAAAATTGGTTGACATCTTCACCTAAATCAACATCCATTCGTCATTTGAGATCGAAGTCATCTTCCCATAGAGATACCATCCACACCCACAATTGTGTCGTGTTGATCAGTATCGTCGTCTCCCTCATGCCTACTGCTTCCAAAGGCATCCACAATACCCATTGTTGTGCCTTAAATATATCCATTTGTTGCTCTAACAAATCGATTCATTGGCAGATTTGTGTCATGTCTTCTCGCTACCAACTCATCCAGGAGGGCTTCATGATCACCAAACCCTTCTCTATCAAGACTGTGGTTGTGCTCTAATAAACTGATGTAGGAAATTGTTAATGCATTGCCCAAAAGTTATAGCTGATGACACTAATGCAATCTACCATAGTACTCAGAATCAGGCCTAGGAATCCACCTCAAAATCAACTCCCATGGGCTACCCTCATTTCAAGCATGTTCTTGTATAATTAGTAACCAAGAAAAACCTTGACGACTTGGTCTTTTGCGACATCCAACTTAAACCGCTCAACAGGGTAGTTCGAGAAAATACTCCAGTGAGGTTTATACATAAAAAAGTGTATAGCAATAGAATAAGGCATTTTCACATTGGTTTTTGGAGCTTCATTTTAAGCCTCTAGATTTGGTGATTCATTGTAAAAAGAGGGATAGAAACACAAACAAGAGTGCTCTTAATCGATTTTTCAAAAAATAAAGTTTGTTCTTTTGATAAATAAGTAACTACAATATTGTTATCTTAGAAAGGTATCTTAGATGGAATCAATGGAGGGAAAAAAAGGGGGAGAGAGAGAATTTCCATAAGGCTTAGCTTGTTATTTTATATGTTTTGGAAAAGATATCTTGTTGTCAATGCTTATTTCAACAACCCACTAAGTAGTAACAATAACTCTATCATGCAATCAACTTTAACAACAATTTTGTGTTTTTTGAAAAGATTAATATACTACTGATGAAGATGAAAGAAAATAAGGTGCGACTTAATGTTCAATAGTTGTATTAATTCGTGCATAATCTGAGCAATAGGCAAAATATGATTATACAAATTGATACTTATAGTTATTTATTTATTTATATGAAGGATTGAAATGTTATCTTTACATATCTAACTATTATAAATTATATAACTGCCATAAAATTAGTAAGGAAAATTTTAAATAGTACAGTTATCTTGCAGATAATGGGATTTTACAATAGTTTTACTGATTGAAGTTGAATTATTCAACAGTCGGTGGAAAAGGTGAATCAACAGCTGAACAACTGAACATTGACCTTTTCCTACGCAGTGGCGGATTTGGAGTGACCTACTAACTTTATAGAATTGATTTTTTTTTTTTTTTTTTTTTTTTTTTTTTAATAACAGACTTTCAAAAGACCGCCACGGGCCACGCTGCCACCTGCTGAAGTCCCTTCTATTTCCTTGTTCATGCGGCGGTCTATTGTTCCAATCTGCCAAAGGTAAAACCCTAGTACCTAAACTTCTAATTCTTTGAATCTTCAGAAGAAATTATGTATAGCTGATGTTATTCCATTTTTCTTGTCTGATTGTTTGATATAATATGGCTTCCTGCTTCTGACTGTTTGAAATATTTGTTGAAAGTTGAAAATTGAAATTGAGGCCTTTTGAGATTGAGGTTTAGTGTTTGAAATTGAGTTGTTGGGGATTATGTTTATGTGATTTGTTTCATAATAGTGAATCTGTGATTGAGTTGCTGAAAATTATTAATTTATGGGAATGAATGTTGCTGCAGGGGAGTGGGGATTGAGCTGGGTGTGCACTGGGCAGTGAGTTGCTGTCCGTTGGAGATTATAATGGAGCCACTTTATATTTGTATTGAGTTTGTTTTAAATTTTTAATTGATTGTTTGTATCAGTTATGAAGAAATACTTTAAACGTAAATGAGTGTTGTTTTGTGATAACAAAATATTAATGAAAGAAATGTTCGAGATAGAAGGGATGAAAATGATGTTCAAGATAAAAATGATGATGGAGATGTTAGGAATGAAAGGGATGAAATTGATATTGGGGACGTTGATGTTGGAGAAGTTTCGATTGAAACGAAATTTCTTGGAAATTTTCAAATGAATTGTTGAAAGCATTACAAAGAAAATATTGGGATACTATCCATGCCATGAGATTGGTTCAATTATATAAAGCACAGCTCCAAATCATGAGGAATGATGGATGGGATTCTTTTTTTTTTTTTTTTTGAATGGTTTGTTCGTTCTACGAAGCTCACCATATCAATGTTCCCAATATGAATGATATGTTAATAACTCTAGGCATTATTGATCTTGAATAAGTTGGTTGTAAAAAATAAAAATGAAGTATATCCATTAATCTACAAGCTTGTGACATTAGCATTAGTTCTTCCTATGGCTACTACTCGAGTTGAGAGAGCATTTTCTACGCAATCGTCTGCGCAATCGAATTGGAGATCAAGGGTTGAATGATAGTTTGATTGCATATATTGAAAATGATGTATTTGACAAAATTAAAAATAATGTAAATATAGAATGTTATCAAAGTATGAGAACGTGTAGAGATAATGATTGTAATAAGATATCAAATACTTTAATTTTTTCGCTTTTTGGAAAGTTTGATTGTGCCCCCAACTCAAATGCCAGCGTCCGCCACTGGTCCTATGTCTATGCCATATTTTTCTGCCTGTATTTGAGACTGACAGATGATAACAACTAGGGAAAGATTGAGGAATTCTACGCACCATAGTAAGGCAATACAAATTCTTGGGGCTTATTCACTTCTTGGATAGACGCCAGATAATACCTTCCAGCCTTTTCATAGTCTCCCTGAAATCAAGAGAGAGGCTAAATCTATTACCAAAGTAGATGAAGGGCCAAAAATGCATAACTATAAGCATAGTCATTTATCAAGTTGACATAGTCCATAACCAGCAGCTGAAGAACCCAATAATCAACAAAAATAGAATAAAGGTCAAAAAACCAATAACGTTATTTATTAAGCAGGAGAGACGGATAATAATTTTGACCAACCAAATAATTGAGAAACAAGTACAGAGGTTCTAGATGCAGACATGGATGATAATATCAACCTTGCTATGGTAAGATCGGGCTAAATTGTAGAAAGAATGTGACTTTGTTGGGCCATGACTCGTCGCTGATAGTGCAGTTTCAGTTAGTTGCTCAACTAGGAAATGCTGACCAGTGAAGAAGAAATGATTCGCCAGATAATTCAGTGACATAGCGCAATATGGATATATCTCGAAAGCTCTCTGCATCTTTTCCATTCCACTCCTAATACCATTAGCTGTAAAGATGTATGGCATAAGATAAAAAGTAAGATCTTCATAAAAACTGTACTTAAAATGAATTCCATAAACTCATTATGCGCATGTTTGGGAGAAATTTTCATCCGGATTTTAATCAATTATTGTATCGTTGCTGCCTTCATTTTTTAGTTCTTTCTCAATAAAAGCCGGACGCCGGGACTCACTTGCACTTTGCAACGGTATAAAAATTGATTTTAACCTTGTAAAAAGTGGAGCCAGATAGGGGCTATATTTAAAATGATCATCAAGCATCTAGACCATATGAGCCCCAAACAAAAATGGAAACCAATTATGGCAAGTTGTCTGAGTAAAGCTAGATCACAGGCCTGCCATAACTCATACCTAAAATATACACTCAAGGTATCTATATATTTATAGCATGCATGCGTTTTTATCAAAAAATGAACCTTCATTAGTTTGCAAATCTGAAATTCCAAGTGCCACAAGAGCCTCAACGTTTTCTGGATCTAACTGCAGTTATAAATTGTCCATAATGTCAGCACTGCGTTGAGCAAAATGTGCAGTGTTGTTTACAATAGTAAGATTAATACGCAATCCAGTGGTCAGCAGCGACTTGCCTGTAAAACACGATGGAATGCTTGTTTGGCCTTTTCAAGACGACCCAATTTGTAGTGACTAAGTGCTATGCCAAGTCTTACGGCTGCAGGACACTGAGGATACACTTGCAAGGCCCTCTAACCAAAATATAATTACAAGAAACAGAAAAAGAGACATAAAACAGGATCACAACTCAAGATTAAATTTTTCATGAGAGGAAATGCTCCACCTTCCTGCAGTCTCAAAAGAAGAGATTGGAAACTTTGGTTTTTAAAAGGGAAATAGGCAAACCTTATGCAACTCCAATGAATCTGAATACTGACCACGACTAAAGTAGACACAGGCCTGCAGATAAGTGGAAGATAGTAAAATACTACAATAGTCATACTGATTTAATTCTTAAAAAGGGGCAGACAGTAGTGTTATCAAGGACTTAGCCTGAGACTTGTATAGCCAAACCTGGAATGCAAGAAAATGATATCTGAAAAGTAGAATCTCAATTGGACAAAAATCAAGCTTAAACTGCACAACGATTGGAGGGGAGAGGAAGTGCTGGAAAGAAGGGAGGATGAGAAAATTCTTCTTGACTTATATTTCCAATCCTCACATTCATAAGCATGGGATGAAAGATTCAAACATACAAAAGCACCCCTAAATAAGATAAATACATCAACTTGAATGAGGGTAAATGGTAAGTAAACAAAGAGAATAAATGTGAACATACTTGACCAAGGAGAGCAGGAACATTATCACCATCTCCGTCCAGAACAATCTTGAAAGCATTAAGTGCCTGATCAATATCACCTTTGGCCAGAAAAAGCTGACCTGTGAAAGAGAATATGCGGAAGCATTAATAATGCTAAACCTGGCGAAGAGGAAATACAAAATAGTAGTATGCAAAAGTAAAACAAGAAGATAATTGTTTTCTAAAAAGTAAGAAGATAATCTAATAAGCAAAAGAAGCTGCTAGTGGTCTTTAACTCAATCCAGCCTGATCTTATTTTCCATTATCAATATACTTTTAACCATCCTTAAGACTGTAGTCATGAATTTTTCCTCCACCTTCATAGAATTCTGCTTCATGAAAAAGTGCTAATGAAGATAACTGTATTAAGCGTAGTTAATTTTCACACAGGCCAACAAAATTCTACTTCAAGCTCAACTCATTTCTCTTGCCAATATTCATCATTAGATCTTAAGTTTAGGATTCATGTACAATGATAAAGCAAACCTATGTCCAAAATATGCGATGAAGACAACAATTTTACCCCTAACATGTAAACATAATGATATTAAGACTTTTTCACGAAAAAAGAAAAGAAGAGAATTTTAACTTACGATGATTAGGAAACATCATTTTTCGAATTGCTAATCCGATTCACAATGTAAAGATCAAGCATAAAAAATCTCCAAGAGACTCTTTATTTTTAAAAATCACTTTGATCATAATAAAGAGTATCTTTAAATTTAAAGAGTAAAATATGTTAATACACTCTATCACTCTATGTCTTTATTTTTTTGCTTTAGGAACATTATCTCAAGATTTGACTTTTTAAAATAAAGAGTATTTCACTTTAAAAGAGTTTCTTGTAGATGTTCTCTAAGGGTGAATCTTTGAAGTTATAAAAAGCAGCAATATTTCTATCATTTGCAAAAAATAATTCTTTGGCTTTGTGCATTGTCTGCAAAAAAAAAAAAAATAATAATAATAATAATCTTGTGACAACCTCAAGAACAATGTGTATAGTAGAACAAATGATATGCAAGGCTCTATGATAGTCATACTAAATCTATATAACTGCCCAATTACTTAACATGCGTACCTTTCCCAATCCATGTTGAAGGCTCACGTGTGTCAATTTTTGAAGCCTTGTTATAGTAGTGTGAAGCGGTAATGAAATGCTCTTCCTTTTCTCCTTGTTTTGTCTCTATTTTTCCAAGATAGCTGTAATATGCTCCCAAAGCATTTAAAATGGCAATCCTCTCATATCTCACGTCTGCAAAATATTCATCAACTTCTGCACAACAATAACCTACGTCAAAATTTAATGGAATTCCTTTTTATCATGTGAAAGAACGTAAACATTAAGAATATGTACCTGGACTAGACCCTTCTTCCAATAGTTGTCGAAACTGTTCGAGTTTTCCTTGTTTGAAGTACTCCCTCTGAACCCAAAAATAGAGATTCATAAAAAATGAAAACAGTTACAATTCAATATGCACCAGTCGCCAACCCCATCATACATTTAAATATAAATAAGAATAATTATTTACATAAGATATACATGTAAACACATAAAACCATTTTAAAAAGAAAGAGCATTAATTTTGCTTAATAAAAATGGTGTTTTTTTTTTTTTACAAATTTAATTTTTTTATTACAACACTTGCATACATATAAATATAAATCTAAAGTGAAGATGCAAAAAAAACTCCCATTTCAGTAAAAATGAGTTGTACACAAATTCTTACATATGTGAGTGGGCGTAAGTGAACATTTAAATGAACCTAAAGGCATACACACACACACATATAAAGATGAACATACAGCGATGGTGAGCCAGAGATCAAGTGGAGCTTGCTCCGCCTTCAGAATGTCAATGATGTCAGTGGCATCAAGGGGTAACTGGTCTAGCGCCACCTGCACCACCTCTTCTGAGTTCTGCACCGGTATGCATATGCACGCCATTCCTCTCTATCAGTTTCTTGGTTGTTCAATTCAATCTGAGTTTTTAGATCCCTAATTGAAAGACTAAATGTGATAATTCAATTGACAAAACCCTAGTACTCGAATTTATGCAATTTGAAGATTTAAGCTTCTATATGACAACTGTTTTTATTCTATTTCTGCATGTGTCTCTTCTTTCTGCATGTGTCAGTTGTTTGGAGCGCTTGTCATGTAAATCAGTAAATGGTGTGGAGTGGGTCGGCCCATGATCTTAGGCCTTTTTAATGTTTTTTTTTTTTTTTTTTTTTTTTTTGAAGAAATTGACAAAAATATTTTGTTGCCGCTTTCTTGCTAGAATCTTCTCCTTCTTCGGCAGTGGCGAATTAGGATTTTCATGTAGGGTGAGAAAATTATTGGGAGGGTAAATTATATAGGTTTTATGTANTTTTTTTTTTTTTTTTTTTTTTTTTGAAGAAATTGACAAAAATATTTTGTTGCCGCTTTCTTGCTAGAATCTTCTCCTTCTTCGGCAGTGGCGAATTAGGATTTTCATGTAGGGTGAGAAAATTATTGGGAGGGTAAATTATATAGGTTTTATGTATATATTTAAAAAGTTTTATATAAATTAAGTATAAATCAACAAAAATTTAAAAAGTGGGAGCAAGAGGGGGTATGTGGCTCATCATTGTTCTCCAGTAAGTGGATCGAAACTAGTTTGAAAAATAAGCTTCATCACAACAAAGATGTTCTCTAACTATATCTAAAGATATTTTGTATTCAATACTCTTTATCTTGGCGTTGGATCAAATTGTGCTTTTTGCGTAAAATTTTGTCAATCTCATTAAATTCTCAATATTTCATCCTTGCTGTATTTAGTGAGTTTTTCAATCATGGAAAGGGATTTTTATGCTTGTTTTGAAAATATAAGTGTGACTTAGTGAGGGTTTAAATAGTTATTTCATTAATATTTAATTTAACTCAAAATTATAAAAACAATCGAATTTAGAATAAAAAGAAAACAATGTTACTTGAAATAGAGAGAAAGACATTCGACAAATAGCATTATAATTTATAATTAACATTTCCAATAATTTAATAATTTTATTAGAATCAATTATAAAGTTTTTCGGATTTCCCTAGTGATATACTCAGAGAAACATCGGTCGCATACCTAGTACACAATTGTTTCGTTGCGTGAGAGTTAGCACCTATCTCGAGTACATGCACTGTCACACCTATAATGTAAAAAAATATGAGCGAATGCTCAGCAAGTAATGATATCTATGATCAAATATATGTACATGATTTACAATACTCAATGTATTCATTATGATTTCATTATTGAAGTTCAAGAATTTCTTCACGATTTCAGCTTATCGTTTCTAATCTGTGGGCTCGAATACCACAATGATGTACTCATGTAAACTCAAATATCAATATGGATAAGATCATGCATGCCTTCCAGTGCCTGTGAGTCCATCGTCACAAATCAAAACTTAGGAGATCAAAGTTGAATATGTTGTTACCCATCGAGAATCATGATAAGGCACTGAGAATCATAATAAATGTAATTTAGGCCTATTATTGACTACTATTAACGGCCTTCGAAAGCCTCAGTGGGGTATCTATCCTTATTCAATGATTAATACTTAGACCCGTGGAGAAATGAAAGCACTGCAAAAGAAAATACTGAAATCGCGACAAAATTGTTGTCGCATAAATAGAATTTTGTTGCAAAAATAATTTCGCGACAAAAATATGTTTCTTGCCGACATTGTCGCGCTATGAGTCATAAAATTTATTTTTACGACAAACTTCAATCATTCATCACATTAACAAACTCGCAACATTATTCGTTTGACACAGAAACAAAATAGCAAAAAGATATTTGTCGTCATAATATCATAGCAATGCATATATGTCGCTAAAATTAAAAGGGTGACAAGTTAGTTTGTTGCAATGATTATTCCAATAAAAATTTTGCGAGAAAAATATTTGTTGCGAATACTATTTTAAAAGTACAACTTTTATTATCTATCTATTTTGCAACAACACATGCTTATAGTAAAATATCTTTAATAACAAATCATGTTTGTCGCGAAATTTTTTTTATAATACGTTTGATATGTTGCACAGTATATTTTGAGTATTCAACATTTGTAGTATAATTTATTGTGTAACAAGTGATGTTTGTCTTTAAATTTATTTCGTAACACATGATGTTTGCCACGTCATCATTTGTGCAACTATGTATAGTTGTTGCCTAATTTATTTCGTAATTATTTATATATGTTTTGTATTCTATTTTACGATATAAAAATTGTTATGCAATTATTTTGTGGCACTGAGAGATTGTGTTTATAGCTGAATTTATTTTGCAACACAAAGAATTTGTTGCTTCAACGATATAGAGTTGTTGCCTAATTTATTTATGTATGTCGTGGATTCAATTCTAAGCTTTCATCTTTGTAAAAATTATTTTTGTAGTTAAATATATATTATAACAAAAAGAATTTGTCGCATCATCATTTCTACAACACTATATACTTGTTGTGCAATTCATTTTTTAATTATTTATATATTTATATATATCACGTATTCTATTTCACAACATGTAACAAATATTTTTTTGTGACAACACGAATATTCGTTGCATAGTACATTCAAAAATGGTAAATTTAAACTTCTTGCATCACAATAGAATTGTTACTATAGTACGCATTCATTTGAAAATATAAATCATTTCATTAAAAATAGCTCATGGCTTAATAAAAAGAATGCTTCACTGTACAATTATTCAAATATAAATGATTCCAAAATATGTAAAAAAATTCTTATTGTTGTCAACCAAATAGATAAAGGCCAAGGTGTTATTCACAGGGCTTTAATCATGCTCATTTGTTTATACATTATTAAAAAAAAGTAATGCTATTCATTCCTACTAGGGTTGAGCCTCAATCTATGTGGCAATTACATGACATTAAATGATAGATTCATTTAAATACAAAGTCACATGACTCATTTAATTGAGTCTATCATTTAATACCATGTAATTGCCACATAGACCGGGGTTCATCCCTGGTTGGGATGAATAGCATTATTCATTAAAAAAACTTCCAAATCTCTTTGATAGGGTGGACTAGAAAGTATTGAATAAGAAAAATACGTTAAAATCTAATTTTATTATATTTTCTAGTCTGCTTTGGTAATACGTACCAAACATGTACCTATTGACTATACCTTTGCATTGACAACGACAAGTTCATGTATCCTTGCTCCATGTAGGGTGTCTTCATTGGAATCTGTGGAACAGATCTAGAGATTCTAGACCACGTTGTTGCCTTCGGATATGGTACAGACAATGAAGTATATTATTTGACCGTGATGAATTCGTGGGGTCCGAGTTGGGGAGAGAATGTATACATTAGGCTTCACCAAAATGTGGCTAATACCACCACTGGTAAGTGCGGGATTGCATTAGAGGTCTGATACCCTTTTAGGACTGGTCAGAAACCTTTTAATCTAGGCCCTTCCACTCCAGCTCTTGTGAAACCTCCCACGGTGTGTGATGATTACTACACATGTCCTGAGGGAAGCAGATGCTTCTACGTGTACCAGTTTGTAGCTCTTGCTTCGGCTGGGAATGCTGCCCGTTCGAGTCTTCTACCTACCATGATGACCACTACAATGCTGCCCACACGACTATCCCATCTGCGATGTTGAAGTCGGCACTTGCCTCGTGGTAAATTTACTACAATTTCTTTTATCATTCCCCCTGTCCCCCACCTCAGTTATCTTGCACAAACTATTACAATGTTCATATTGAGGTTTTTTCTGATTTTTTTCTTCGTAATGCTATATAACAGAGAAAGGGCAGCCCAATGGGAATAAAAGCATCGCAATGAAGCCCTGCTGTACTGAAATGGGCTCATCTATAGGGTGGTTGGAAGGTCTGCAGCCAATGATTAACTCTCAGATTATTTTGGATGCGAGTCATTGAAAAGTTATAATTTGGGGCTGAAAGTTTATTTCTTGAAGAACCACTTCCAAAAGGCAAAAATTATGGGAGGGAATCTTGGAATGTGAATGTTGTCATGCTTGATGAAAAATCGGGTGTTGCACTGGATACCACTTAATAGTTCGCGGATTACCAATTTAACGGCTTTTAAGTTACCGAATGGTTGTTACTTATCCGTTTTTTGTCTTGACCATAAGTGCAAAATTAATCAATCAAAAGCAACAAGTCAATTTTAATTGTTTCTAGATTATTAAGCATACAAGTCCGATTATCCTATGTTTGAATACCACAGTAATAAGGAAAGCAATAATAAACACCGATATAATGACGGAGAAACCCCAACTAGGTTAAAATTCTAGGACCAAGCCAGTTACCTCCACTATAGACAATACGGAGTGAGTTACACTCAGATGCTTTCTAGCCAACTCCACTAGACTTCCCGATCTATTTCCTTCTAACTCCAAGGTCTGCTCCAAGGCCTTGTGCTCTTCCTGAGTTTGTAGTCCAACCTCTCTCAATCTTCAGAAACTTCTAATTGGAAAAAAAAAAATACTTCAAAATAGCAAATTAGAATTTTTCGGATTGACCTGTCGCTCGAGCAAGGGCTCAGCGACAGGCGATCGATGCACTGTCACTCAAGCGAGAGCTCGGCGACAGACGGGTGAAAGACAATCTGCTTTTGCCGCTTGAGCGCCACTGGGCGAGAAGCTAGAGAAAATGTGGCTCCATGTTTCTCATCTTTTCATGCTCGAACCCTAGACCTCATAACCCAATTTGTAAAAATTTCACCCTAGGTCCTTGACTTTTACAACACGTTACAAATTAGTCCTTTGGTCCACAGAATCGCCAACACTAAAAACCTAACACTTGATAATTTGTTTAGAGTCCAAATTGTCGTGGATAGGTCAGTATTTCAAATTGCATCTTTGTAAATAGTTTGTTAGTTTTAATAAAAAAAATTGACATAAATGTAAAGAACTTATTTGTGCCTTTCTTTTGTTTTGAATGACGTGTTTTGATCTTGGATGTGATTTCAAAATAACTTATTTGTGCCTTTCTTTTGTTTTGAAGGACATGCTTTAGTGATGTAACCATAAATTATTAAGGAAAAATATAATCTAATTCAATGTATCAAACATATCTCGTATAGGTGAATGTCGTGAAAGACCAGAGGCAACTCGTTGCAAAAAGCAACTTTCTTGTAGTGATTTTTTTCTTACATCTATAGATTTTTTAGCAACAAGTATTCATCGTTGCAAAAAGTAGACACTATTGCATCACAAACACTTTGTTGCAGGAAATAAAAGTTTGTCGCCATAAGTTTTACGCAAAAAAATATTTTGGCGCATGCTTCCATCATTTTTTTTTTTTTGCAATAATCTTTATTATTTCTCGCGCCTTTTGACATATATAATAAACTTTTTATGTTGGTACTTATTTTCTCTGTCACAATTTTTGCAAAAAAAGACACTACAAAAAAATATCGAAATCGCGACAAACTTTTTTGTCGCGAAAATAGAGATTTTGTTGCAAAAATTATTTCGCAACAATAATATGTTTGTTGCAGGAATTCTCACGCTATATGAGTCACATAATGTATTTTGCAACAACTTTCGATCATTCGTCGCATTGACAAACTTGCAACATTTTTTGTTCGATGCAAAAAGTACGAAATAGCAAAAAAATAATTGTCGCTATAATATCATCGCAATACATATATGTCGTAAAAAAATTAAAAAAGGCGACAAATCAATTTTTCGCAATGATTATTCCAATAAAGTTTTTGCGAGAAAAATATTTGTTGCAAATACTATTTTAAGAGTATACACTACAAACGTTGCAAAAGACCTTCCGTAATGTTAAAGTGTATGTTACGGGCTTCGATGTTGCTGTAGAGTAGAAAGATATGATAACGAGCAAAGTGCGTTGCGAAAGGCATCAAATGAATGTTGCTTTCATCCAAAATCAATGTGTCCAACACAAATTCAATGTGTAAAATAAATCTAAATTCAATGGGCATTAATGTGTAAAATCAATCCAAAACATATCAAGTTGAACATTAATCCAAAAGAAATGTGTCCAACACAAATTAATGGCCACACTTTCATCCGTACGCCAAAAATCCAAGTAATATACGTTAACTCCTCAGAAACCACTATAATTAAGTTCAGCCAATAAAGGTTTTTAGTTAAATTGTCAACTTCCTTGAGCAAACCGCCATCATGAACGTTTGCCAGTAAATGTTGAATACCCCCAACCATAGCTTTTATCTGGGACATCACTGCATCAAGACAGAAATTTTGCTTGAGTATATATTATATGCTATAGCAAAAATAAACACTAAAAAACAGTAAACTATGCATGATTTTTCCTATTTGTTGCACTTTATTTTGCAACCAATCTTAGCAGAAAAAATAGGATGCTCACTAACAAACCAAAAAAGAAAGCAAGTAGAATATAAAGTGGTGTAATACTAATAAACAAAACTAGGTAGAAAGCATCACAACGGTTACCAGATTGCAATCTCAAACAACAACGATTTTTTGCTTTTTCACTCCAAGTCTCAAATTACTTTATTAGTTACATGAGTTGTCATAGGCACCAAATGTGGGTGTAGAAATTATTACTACAAGAGGAGAGGCAGGAATCCAAGGTCCTCCACATATTCTAGAAATTTCAATGAGATTTAGGCATTTCACATAACGACTAGTATTCATCAAGCTTTCTTAATGAAACCCAAGCAAGCACTAAATGTATGCTGATTGCTGAAATGTATGCTGATTGCTGAATGGGTTCTGATAGATTAGTCTAGAGAAACAGACATTAGACTGTTCACAATGTCTTCCAACCTTAATTTCTTTATTTGAAAGAAAAACGAACTCACAGAATATATGCCTAAGCGTAAGAAATGGGGAATTATTTCAATGAAATTTATGTAAAATCAGTTGTGCTCATGGAAGCATCATTTTCAGTATTCTCAGCATTCACGACATTTTATGCCTAGTATTCATTCTTTTCCCTGCTTTAATATTCATTCTTTTCCCTGTTCCTCTATCTCCTAATTCCTAAAGAAAAGAATTTCTCTTTAACTTATATATAATCTGCACTCATCAGAATTTATAGTAGATGAATGCATAATCCACATTCACAAATCACAATTCATTCATCACCAATCACAAATCACAAATATATTTCGAAATTTGAAAAATAATGATAATAAATAAATAAACTAAATAAAATAAAATAAAATAAAATAAAATAAAATAATGTAATGTAATAAATAATAATAATAAACTAAATAAAATAATGATAATTTTGTTTTTGTTGAACATGAGTTTGATTGATTTAAAAATTAAACTAATTGTGTTTTATAAATATGTTAGGGAGCTTTGATAAAATATACATGGTTGCTGCAAAAAATAAAAGTTTGTCGCAAAAAATAGACCTAGTACATCACAAACACTTTATTGCAAGAAATAAAAATTTGTCGTGATAAGTTTTCCACCAAAAAATATTTTGGCGCCTTTCTTCCATTATATATTTGGCACAATCTTTATTATTTGTCACATCTTTTGAATATTATGACAACTTTTTATATTGCCTAATGATTTTTTGGTTCTTATATTTCCAAACAATGTTTGCGAAAGGTCTAAACATAATAGTGACTGTTGCAAAAAGAAGTTAAGACAATAAGTAAATAATATTGCAAACTATAATAAAAGTAAATCATCAAGAACGTTGCAAAAACTAAACAGCAATGTCCATTTGAGGGTTTTTGCAACATGCATTGCACGTTATCATATCATTCGACTCTACGATAACATCAGAGCCCGCAACATATTGGTGAACATTGTGAAAGACCACAGTAATGATTTTTGTGTGTGGCAAAAAGCAAATTTTCTTGTAGTGATTTTTCCTCCACTTATAGAATTTCTAACAACAAATATTCATTGTCGTAAAATGTATATCTTATTGCATCACAAATACTTTGTTGTAAAAAATAAAAGATTGTCGCCGTAAGTTTCCGACCAAAAAATATTTTGGTGTCTTACTTCCTTCATTTTTTTGCAACATTATTTATTACTTGTCGCCCCTTTTAACGTATTACGACAACTTTTTATGTCGTCGTATATTTTTTTAGTACTTTTTTTCATTACAATCTTTGCGACAAACTTTAAAAACATGTCGCATTAAATAACTTATTGCGACAACTTTTTGTATGTCGCAATTTTTTTTGTCGCTAAATCACATTTTTGTTGTAGTGAGAGTAGAAGTTAAGACATCAAAAAAAAGAACGGTGCAAAATATAATAAAAGCAACGTGCAAAAAATATTGAAAAATCAAACAACAACATGCCTTGAAGCCTTTTGCAATATGCATTGCATGTTGTCGCATCCTTCTACTCTACGATAATATCGGAGTTCGCAACATACAGTGAATGTTGTGAAAGACCGGTGGCAATATTTTTGCCCGTTGCAAAAAATAGTTTTTCTTGTAGTGATTTTTTCTCCATCTATAGAATTTTTAGCAACAAATATTTATTATTGCAAAAAGTAAACCCTATTGCATCACAAACACTTTATTGCAAGAAATAAAAGGTTGTCGCCATAAGTTTTCCACAAAAAAAACATTTGGCGCCTTGCTTCCATCATATTTTAGGCGACAATAGTTATTTTTTGTCGCTCATTTTTGACATATTATGACAAACTTTTATGTTGCCTTATTTTTTTCCCTACAATCTTTAGCAACAAACTTTAAAAATGTGTCGCGCTAAATAACATATTGTGATAATTTTTTGTATGTCGGAAAATATCTCATCGCTAAACCACATTTTTGTTGTATTGCCAATGTTCCCCAGCCTTCTCACAGGGACGGGGGATAGATCATCGCTAGTAGCCAACCTCGTCAGATAGCAATTAAGAAAATCCTCAGCAATACAAAAAAAAAAGGGGTAAATGAGATAGGGAACCCCCTAACATACACCTCTCAAGCACTAAAAATACCCTTTAGGAGAACCATTCACCAACAATGAGATCCAGGAAGATTTGAAAATAGCAAAGATTCATCCCCGGAAAATATCATTAAATCCAAAACACCACAAAATCCAGAGAAAGAAATCCCAGCTGATGGTATCAAAAGCCTTTCAAAATCGATTTTAAGTTCCATATTTCCACCAAAAACCTTTTTGTCTGAGGCATCAACGCAACCATGGCCACTGCAATGCATTCCTCAGTATTCTGCCCCTGGATGAACCTGAACTGATTAGCCAACACAATCCTGGAAACAATAGATCCCATCCAAATAGAAGTATTAGTAATGACTTTAATAAGAAGTTATTAGTGTCCTGAGAATTAGTGGCCTGCACTTTAGGGATTATCAAAATAAAACTTAAATTAATGCTTCAAGGGATAGTGCCAAATCTGGAAAATGTTGAACTGCCCACGTGACATCCTTCCCTATAATATTCCAGCATTTCTGATAAAATTTCCCAGGGAAACCATCCAGTCTTGGTACACTATTCGTTCCAAATCAAAAACAGTCTCTCTAACTTCATCAAAAGGGGAAGCTATCGGCTTTTGATTATCCATGCTTGAAACCAGCAACAGGATAACTCCATGAATGAGATTCAGCTCCTCAGCACTAAGATCTGAACAGCCAGAGAACAAATTCTGATAATACCCAACAAGGACTGCCTTAATAGCACTTGGATCGTCAACAAAATTTTCCCCAAGGCAAAGACCTGTAATAAGCTGTTGCTGCCTCCAAATGGTGGCCATATGATGGAAAAAGGATGTATTTCTATCCCCTCTTTCAATCATTTTGTATGGCTTTGATCTCTTAGCATCATTTTGTGCTCATTCAGCCAAACATCCATCCAGCATATAATTGTGCCTCAGTGTAAAAACATACATCAGTAAGGCCTGGGAGGCGATCTCCTTGTGTAAATTTTATTTCATAGTAATATAAAACTTATAATTAATACAGTGTCGCGTTCACAGTAAATGAAAATTATTAATTCTTTACTGTTTTCCTTGCTGGCTGTCCTTTATTTTGTAATGTATATCGATATGAGAATTAGACTTTTCTACCTATATATAAATACCAGACCCGGTCCCGGTCCCGGTCCCGGTCCCGGCCCAAGGCTACCTAGGCAGTGGCCTTGGGCCTCAAGATTAGAGGTGTCAAGACGGACGGACCGGTCAGACCCGTGACCTGCGGGCTTCGCTGGTCTTCACGGGCAGCGGTTAACCCGCTGGCCCGTGAAAAAAAAATTAAAAATTTTTGAAAAAAAATAGGTGTCAACCTAGTTGGGATGTACTTATGCTATAAATATTTGATAATAGTAATTATAAATGTATTTAGTTGTTATTTGTTTAACCTAAATTTAACTTTGAAAGTTATAAATAATTTATCTAACATTAAATTTGAATTCTATGTAAACATTTCCTGGTGTAAATATGAATTTATCATTTTGTTCAA
>CAIGRT010108576.1:0-11192 GCA_903798405.1 Fraxinus platypoda | reverse complement strand
TTGGATGAAAAAGTTGACTGTGTTTTAAACTGGCAAATAATAGAGTGTCATGTGACATTATGTAAGGCATTATCTAAGTTTTGATGTACATAGAGTTAGGAGTGTCAATTTGACTTGTCGACTCAGGTAGCCTGTGACTCGCCTTGAGAAAAGCCTGAGTCAATCCGGTTCGCGGCTTGATAGAACCGAGCCGAGGCTTGGACTGAGCACCATTTTGAAGCGTCGGCTCGAGCCCGAGCTAGAGCCAGTCCGTGAGCAAATTTACAATAAATAAATAAAGCTTTGGCGACTATCTGCCTGCAATACCAGGCAACATGCAATTACGTGGCCGCCTTTTTTCTAAAAATAAAAAATCACGAGTCGGTTCAACTCGGCTAGATAAGGCACGAACCAAAAGTTCTGATCGAGTCTAACTTTTTTGGCTGAGCAAAAGCTCGACTCAGTTCGAGCCAAAAAAAATTCAATACTCGAGTCGAGCTTAAGCTTCAAGTTTTGGGTCACGAACCAGCTCGATTTGATTCGTTGACATCCCTACATGTAGCAGTGTCCTATTCATTTTTATTTTTTAAAATCGTAGTTTGGCATTTAATAAGACTATAGTTAAGTTGATCAATATAAAACGCACCGATTTTATACCCTATGACAAAAGGAAAGAATAACATAAAGAATATTGTCAAGAATTTGAATTCACTTTACTTAATTCTATCTTTGCCTAAAAGCATTATGGATTAATGAAATGCTAATTATAAATAATTTACGATTGTTGGTACATTGAATTATTGCTAATAACGTGACAACTAATTAATTCGTGTCACCTAACAAATTAGCCATAGGTGGTAGTACAATATCGATGACAACTAACTTTTTAGTTGCCATAAAAAAAATTTTGAAGAAAAAATTTATTTTTAAAAACCAAATGTCACATCACGGAAAGCTTTCGTTTTCTTACTGCGATAAACCTTATACCAGGTTGAAAAAAAGTAGAAATAAGAATGACCTACGAAAATGCGTGTAACTTTCAGCTCGAATGTCAAATTTACGCGAGCGAATACAACCCGGAAGTGTTTTTAAAATCTCTACAATTTTACCAAGTGACTCATATCGTCAAACTTTCGGGGGTCAAATTTTATTGTTTAGAGGTCCCTTTTAGCATTATTTTTTGAGCCAGTTTAAGAGTATTTTCGTCAGTTTCACAATTTTTTGAGTTTATTCAGATTTGTCCATCAAATTAGGGTTTCGCTTTTATTATGATTGGTTTCGACTCTTTAAAGATGTGTTAAGGGTTGAAAACCCTACCGTCTTTTTTCTTATTAATAATAATTCAGTTTTTCCCATTATCTGGTGGATTTTCATATTTTTCACATTCATTCGAGTGAAACTCGACTAAAACCCGTTGATATGGTACGAATAAGACTTATTTTATTATTATTCATGTTTTCGTCCAACAACGTCAAGTACAACTCATTATCAATTCCATTGACTCCAAATTTGCCGTAAAATTCTTGGTACAATTGTACTATAATTTCTTCTTAATGATAATGCTGCATGATTAATTCCAATACAAAGATTGCTAATCATAATCAACAAATAAACCAAAAAAAAAAAAAAAAGAATAAACAAGAAAATTTGACAAAATGGTACGTGTATGGCACTATCTTTGATAGCGTGTCGTGTAAAGTGACAACTCTAATAATATAATGAGGAAAATAAAACGGCCCATTAACACACAAAGAGTATTACAAGTTTGGTGCTTTCCTTCATGAGAATTGCATGCTTGGCCACCTCTTATCTCTTGCATTTTTTCCTTTTTTTTCTCCAACAAATTGTCCAGTCAGATTCACACTTATTTTTTTAGCTTTACAAATGGACCCTCAACTAGCAATAAATTACCAAGGTTGACATTAAACCTTACCCCCACCCCCGTTGGAGATAAAATCAGATTTTTAGCCAATTTTGATAAAAAATGATGAAATATGTAGTTGAAAAGTTGTAGGTTTCATGAAATATATGGTGAAAATTAATTGTTGACTTTGACTTTAATAAAAATTTAAATTTTGATCTCTACCAAACATGGGCATGTATTATTTGAATAAAATAATTAGATTGAGTAGTAAAAGATGTGCAATTTATGTGAGAGGTCGAACTTCTGTAATTTCCAAAAACTCATTTTTAGTATTATTTTATTTTTTGAGATATGGTATTGAAGTAATATTGAGAGTTTTGGAAATTGCTTGCTATTGCTGAATAAGTGATCTGATCTTTGTATCCTGAGAGATATTGTCGAAAGAGATTGAAAAGAGTTAATGGCAAATAATATTATCACGAATCTCGATCGTTCGATAAATTTTCTAATTTTCTTGTTCTGAAATAATATCCGCAACTAATTTTTTCGATACCCACCCACCCACCTACCTCCACCATCAACTTTGGCTTGGGCTATTTCTTCTGATTTTCTCTCTCCTTTTTTTGGGAGGTGTATGACATTCAAATATGGATAACTTTTATTTGGATAATTTAATGGATGACAGTCAATTAAGCAATTTATGTCAATTTCTTAAAAAAAAAAAAAAAAAAATCTAACCAAAATAGGCGGTCTAGTTTTGATTCGATCCAATTATTTCGACTCGAGAAATTTTGAGTTGAAGATATGTAATATGAAAAAGTTAAAAAGAAATGGAGGAGGAAAGCAGTTGACATCATTGGTTCAAATTGATGCTAGTGACTAGTGATAGTACTTATTCCAATGATTCCCTTGTTAGGGTTTCATCATTGACTCAAGTGTCTGAAATAAAATTACAATGAAACGTGGAACTTAGAATGACCTTTACAAGCATCAATGATAGTAACTCTTAGGTTCAATATTAAGAAATTTATTAATCCTAAGGTTTAGTAGAGGATCATTTTGTAACATATAAGATATATATTTGATAAACTCGACCGAATATAAATGGACATAATCTAGATAAACAAAAGTAAAATGAATTTTTAAGTGCGACGAGAAGTAGAACCAAAATATTCGATTATTCTTGTTCAAGAACCTGAACCGAATGTTCCATTAAACTATAATGCTTGGAATTGGGATGAAATTTTGGATAGTACCGCCTTTGCAAAGTGCTTGTTTGGGAGCAATTTTTGCTTGATTTTAATCAAAAATTTGACCGTTGCCAGCAGCCCTTTTTGACTTCTTCCTCACATTGGTGGGCCCCAAGTTGCTTTTTAATTGTCAAAAAATCAAGATTTTGGACCAAAAAATCAGTAACAGACATGTCCTAAGTATGGAGTTAGAGTTAATAACTTCTCTCTCGAATTGCTACATCAATTCACGTCATCTACAAATTTAAACCGCTAAATTTAAATGTAATTTAAACCGTCATAACTCACAAGTGCACGTTTTTGCTTTAACCACAGTTGGATTGCTATTCTCGTGAATAAACAAAACAACATAGGAAAATACTATCATATCCAAGGGAAAAAACAAAGAAACAAAACTGAAAATTACCACAAAATACATGCATGTATACATAAATACATATATAAAGAAAGTGGGATTGCTTTTCCTCGTTTCTTTTCCGAAGTCGGATGTAGCATTTAAACCAGTCCATGTTCATTTTCCCTGCCACACAGTGTCTGCGTGTATATATATCTGTGTCTTCATCCATTTAGCAAAGAAGAGAATATCAGAATTTACACACAAACGTAGTAAGAAATTTATAAGAGAGAGAGAGAGAGAGAGATGGAATGGAAGAAATGTTATTTAGATGTTATACTTGTGCCAATGGGATTCTTAATATGCATGGGGTATCATCTATGGCTATGGCATAAGGTTCGAACACAGCCATTCTCAACCATCATTGGAACTAATGCCAGTGGTCGTCGGTTTTGGGTTTCTGCTATGATGAAGGTAACGAGTGTGTGTGTGTGTGTGTGTATGTGTAATATTTTACAAAAAAAAAAAAAAACTTCATTTTTTTTGGCCTTTTTGGAGAATTCTTTTCATTTATTTTGATGGGTTCTGCCTTGATAAAGTAATATTTAAAGAACCCTATTTTGGTTTCTTAAGTTACATCTACACGACTGTTTCCACAACCCATTTGGTAGAGTACTAAGTTCTTGTTCATCTTTAATATATCCATTGTTGTGCGCATAAAAAAATCGCACAAATCCAAATCTTTCTCCACCTTATCCATTCAAGTTTTACAAGGGAACAATATCAAATTATTTTGTCTGAACATGCACAAAATATGCTGGTTTACACTGCAAATTCCATTTTAGTTAATGGTGGTAGATAAGCATCCACCAAAAAGTAAATCTGTGGCTGTTATTCTATGTTCATATAGAGGAAAAAACTGTACACAAATACTTCTTAAGTGCTTATGTATGTGTATATACAATCACTTAGTGCTTCTTTTTCTCAAATATTGATGTTTGAGAGAGATGTATACAGTGAAAATATATGCAATATTTGGAGAAAAATGTCCCAAAATACAGTAAAAAGGCAACCACATTATAAGTTTGCCTCCTCGTTTCTGCTAGTCTAAAAGTTTAAAATATGAGGGAAAGGATAACATTATTTACTTAAATTATGTGGTCAACACACATGAACAAGTGATAACGCGATTTGAACTCCAAACTTCTAATGATGCAGGACAATGACAAGAAAAACATTGTGGCTGTCCAAACACTGCGAAATACGATCATGGGCGCAACTCTCATGGCCACTACATCGATCCTTCTCTGCTCGGGATTAGCAGCCGTCATAAGTAGTACTTACAGCGTTAAAAAACCACTCAATGACTCCGTTTATGGGGCGCACGGAGAATTAATGGTAGCGCTAAAATACGTTACTCTCCTCTTCATTTTCCTCTTCTCGTTCCTATGTCACTCCCTCTCGATCAGGTTCATCGGCCAGGTGAATTTCCTCATCAACTGTCCTCAAGAAAACTCGTCCATCGTCACTCCAGGATATGTGTCAGGGCTTCTCGAGAAAGGGTTTATGCTCAACACGATAGGAAATAGATTGTTCTATGCAGCACTCCCTCTTGTGCTGTGGATTTTTGGTCCTGTCCTGGTTTTCTTCTGTTCTATCACATTGGTTCCTATCCTTTACAACCTGGACTTTGTTTTTGCTAGTGAAAAACTAAAGATGGGACCTGAGAATGCAAATGATAATGGCTTTGCATCAGTGTAAAATTAGCTAACACTCTTTGTCATATTCACATCAAGATTAAATGTCAATCAGGTGCTTATTCGTTTTTGTCATCTGTCACGTTTTTTTTTTTCCTTCTCTTGAAAACTATACAAGGGTCATATACATTCATTCAACCAAATTGCCGCGAAGTGCAGTCGAGATAAAGAAAGGAGTACCCGTAATAGACCAATATGTGAACAATCAAATTACTCAAGCTCATGAGTAACGTTATTCCCATCTCTAAGAACAAAGCAACACGAATCACTACTAACATTATTCAACAATCATAAACTAAAACCCGACTCTAAACTATCCGAAGCGCGTCACGCTCAACCGCGTCAACTCAATATCCACATGATTCCTTTGCTAAAATATTCTTCTACAAATTCAACAACCTTTGTGATTTGAGACGACAAAAGTTGGTGGATGGTTAGAGAAATATTCATCTAACCTCTTGTAGTGGAAACTGGAAAGTTATGCAAATGGAACTTCTTATAAGCAACTATCAGTGGAGCAAGCTGGGTGGAAAATATTTGTGGACTGGTAGATTAATCAACTAATAGTTTTAGTTCTAGGGATCCTACCTATTTATTGTGAGAATATATTTTTAATAATAATTTTTTTTTTAAGAATATATGATTAAAAAATGAGAAAAAAAATTAGATTTACGTGCAAAAGTATTTTATTGGAAAAACACAAATAAAAATGAGTTTGGAGAAAAATGAATTTCTAGAAAAGGTGTTGTGAAACAACCAAAATATCTTTTGTTAGAAATAATATTAATATGTCCGGATCGCTGTTAGCAATGTTGAAAATACAAGAATTATATATTGTTTACATATCATTTGATGAAATCAACCACCATAATGAATTGTTGAAATTATATGACAAATAATGAAGTATTATATCAAGTAAAAGAATAATAAAGACAAAAAATATGGTAGATGAATTAAAATATTTTATTGACTCAAGAATAATGGAAAAGAGAGAAAATTACAATAGATCCGAGAATTCTAGTAATCTATTTTCTTACACATTAATTATTTTAAAATTGTATAGAAGAGCCTAGTATTTATAGGGAACGTGTAGGGGATGAAGTATTATATCAAGTAAAAGAATAATAAAGACAAAAAATATGGTAGATGAATTAAAATATTTTATTGACTCAAGAATAATGGAAAAGAGAGAAAATTACAATAGATCCTATAATTCTAGTAATCTATTTTCTCACACTTTTCAAATTGTATAAAGAACTTAATATTTATAGGGATCATGTAGGGAAAGTCCAAACTCTCATAGTAGAGTTGTTGATGAAATAGGATGCCAAAAAATCGAATCCAAAATGAAAAATAAGAGAAAAAAGCGAAAAATCGGAACAGGCAAGGTGGTGTTGCGGCGCCGAGCATTTTAAATTTTTTTTTTTTTGTTCCCAAATTGTCTTCTCCAGTCCGAACTCTTCTTCAAGTTCAATACCAATTTTCAACTCCCAATGAGCTTCCAAAATAGAATTTCAACTTGACATAGGATTCCAATAGGATTCTAAACTTGAATTTTCTTTGACGTGCACTTCAATTAGAATTTTTCAATACTTCGAACAAAGAATTCAGATCACACTTAAATTCTAACAGAAAGATGCTCCAACAAGGACTTAATAATCCCTTGAACTAAAAATAGCATTGTAGAAATCAAATTGAATTTGAAAAGTCATAAAGTAAAGATAAAGTAGTCACGATCTTCATAAGTTGGTCCACATCATCAAGCAAAAAGTCTATTTATAAGCGGTCAAATATCAATTTTTTTCTGGAAAGATGTTCTTTAGTGAAGTTGATTGGGATAGACACTTCAAATTCTAGTTTAAAAATGTTCCTTTTTATTTTGATAAATAAAAATATTTTATTTTATTTTATTTTTTGTAAGGGAAAAACTACGGCAGTTGACCACGCATTGATTTGTTAGAGATTTGGATAATTTCTATTATGCAGGTGATTGTGCAACTATAATGAAAAATTATAGACAAATTACTCTCTTTTAAAGGTTTTAGACCAAGTTGTAGTTCTACTATAACGTAAAATAATGGATTAATTTGCTCATTTTTTAAGATTGGGGACCAACTTGCTACTTTTGTATATTCAATTAATCATATTATAAATTTTTTATGTTAATAAGATTTACCTTTTAAGATGCAATTATAGCTCTTAGTAATTCCATATCTTAAATAGCTATTTTACTAAGTCGAGTTCTTTCGAACTTATTGAACATTCCTTTAGAAAAAGAATTTAGGTGTAAAGGAGTTGAATCATGCTACACATAGCCTTACACCCCCCTCACATGGAGGGGGGTCCACATACAATAAAATATTCGTGGGCCCCTCTCCATGTGAGAATGGTGTAAATCATTATGTACACCACAAGGTGTACAAGTAGTATTATCCAAAGGAGTTTAAACTTACATGTGTGTAAAATTTCGAAATTTAAATATTTTTTTCCCTTTTTTTTTTTCCGTGTTTTGGCCATGATGAACTAATATATACACAATTTCGTGTAAATTTTCAAGAGTGCTTTTTCTTCTTCTTCTTCTTCTTCTTCTTCTTTTTTTTTTTAAATTTTTTTTTTATTTTTGGAGATTTATTTTTTCATTAATTTTAATTTTGTTGATACGTGAAAATTATGTATATTCTTGAGTATCTTAAATTGTTAATTTATTCATGCATTTGATTATTATTTGGTTTAAATAACCAAATTGTTTTGAAGAAATAGAAATTAAAGTAAAATGGTGGCTACCGATTTCCACCTTCTTCTTAGTTATGTTTTCTTCTAATAATCTCCACAATTCAGAACTTTAAAATTTTAATAGAAAATTGCCAGTCAAAATATTTTGATAATTTGCTTATTTTTTTTCTATATAATTCTTGATTTATTGCCTAGCGTAGATAATTCTAAAGATTTTAAAAAGTAAAAGGACTGATAAATGTCTGTGTAGTCACTAATCTTAAATAAAAAACTGAATCACTTTTTATTTAATTCTATCGAGTAGTGTCTAATCTACTTTATCCAACATGCCAAAAAATTTATATTCTTCGTAGAAGTGGGATAATTTCTATCAGGAAAAATAGGCATAAACTTCTTGGTGAATCTTAATCTGTTTTCTTAAGTCACGTCAAAACAGTTGATTCCACATTTTGGTACATATGGTATTTTTAGAACTGGATATGAATTTAAGGGGTTGTTCTCTTCGTGTGTCAGTTTTTAGTTTTGAGTTTTGAATTCATTTTGAATTTTTTGTTTTGAGTGTCCATTTTGAGATTGCTGAAGACGCGTTCTTTTTGTTATTTTGAAAAAATTGTTTAAAAAAAAAAAAAAGTTTTGGCTTAGTTTTAACTGAAAACAGCCAAAACGACTTTTTTAGCGTTTTCCGTTTTCTTTGTAAATTTTAAACTCATTTTTAAAAATTCGTTTCTAAAAATAGGTAAGTAAATGCATTTTCAATATTTTTGAAAACTGAAAATAACCTGAAAATAGCAAAGAAACAGGCCCTAATTTTTTGTTATTCGTAAATATTATCTATACTATAGGCATAAAAATGGCACAAATATTAATCTTTCTCCACCTTATCCTAATTGTGTTGTTCAAGTTTTATAAGGGAACAATATCAGATTATTTTGTGTCAACATGCAAGAAATATGCTGGTTTATACTGTAAATTCTATTTTAGATAAAGGAGGGTGCATCCACCAAAATATAAATCTGTGGCTATTATTCTATGTATTCAGAATCATATAGATGAAAAAACTTTAGTGTGTGTGTATATAGATATATCTTTTTCTCAAATATTGATGTTTGAGAGAGATGTATACAGTGAAAATACATCCAATAATTGGAGAAAAATGTCTTAAAATACAATATAAAGCCAACCAGATTATAAGTTTGCCTTCATGTCTACTGAGCTATCTTGTCTGAAAGTTTAACATATCAAATAAAGGGTAAGACTATTTACTTAAATTATGTGTTCAGCAGAATCAGCACAGCTCTTGCTGGAGATGCATGACAATGACAAGAAAATTTTTTCGACTGTCCACTCACGATCATGGGATCAACACTCACGGCCACCACGTAGATTCTTGGTTGCTAGGGATTAGCAGCCATCGTAAGTAGTATTTAAAGTATCAAGAAGCCACTCGATGACACCATTTATGGGGCGCGCATGGAGAATTTATTGTGGCACTAAAATAAATCGTTCTTCTCCTCATTTTCCACTTTTCATTCCTATGTCACTCCCTGTCGATCCCGTTCATCGGCCAGGTGAATTTCCTCATCAACTGCCCTCAGGATTGTTAACTAATAAGCAAAAGGAAGGAGACAGAGTTTTAAATCAATAACTCAAGGAATAAGAAAAATGTTAAGAAAAATATGAAACAAAAATAAGGATGAAACATGACAATTTTAATATAAAAAATAGACACCAATTGCATTACATTAAATGGCCTTAAATAGATATACAAGACACTAACTTTCAAAAAAACTAGGAATCTAAATGGTATTGATGCAACAAATGCACACATAATAACACTAATTTACTTGTACTTTAATTAAGCAAACCACTAATGTATTAATTAATAATTAATTCCACTAATTAACTTTGTAATCACTAATGCGACCTAAATGTAAAACTAGGACTCCACTAATACAAAAAATGACAACTGATAAATTAATGAATAAAATACAATCTAGACTTTGTTTTTGCTAGTGAAAAACTAAAGATGGGAGCTGAGAATGCAAATGATAATGGCTTTGCCTTAGTGTGAAAGATGATACCCTTTGTCATATTCACATCAAGATTTCTATTAATTTATTGTTAATTAAGTGCTTATTTTTGTTTTTGTCATCTTTCACTTATTTTGCTTTTGATTAAACAGTAAAGCAATGCTGAAAACAATTTGGTCTAAAAAGGATTGTCTAAGATAGTGCAGAAAAATCATACAAATTCAGCAACCGTTGTGATTTGAGAGGACAAAAGCTAGTGGATGGTTAGAAATTAGAATATTCATCTAACTTCTTGTAGTGGAAATTGGAAATATTAGGAAAGTTTTGCAAATGGAACAACTTATAAGCAATTGTCAGTGGAGTTAGGTGGGAAATATTTGTGGAAGGTTATTAATTCAAACTATTATTTTCAAACTCTTTTCCTTATTTTTGTATCACACAATAAAATATTCTTTACATAAACATAAAACTTTTCCTTATTATATTCTTCTAAAAAATACTATTCAAAACTTTGTTTTCTATAAATAATGGTTATCAAACAGGGGCTAAATTATAATTCCAATTTTTAAGACCCGTTTTTGGAGCTAAATATATATAGCAATAATGAAATGATTTACATAATATGAATTAGTTTTTTTAAAATTAATAATGGTTACAAATAATTATAAAATTGTTGTGAAAATGGAGAAAAAGAGAAGATATAATAAAAGTCAATAGACTTGTGTGTATCATAATTAGAACCAAAGCCCTATATTTATAGGAAATTATTAGGGATAGGATGGTAAAAAATTTTAGGGTTGCAGGGATACAATTGTCATTTACTAATAAACTTACCATTTACAACAAGAAAAATGCTAAATGTACATCCTTTTTACACAGTAAGTTTGACAGCCCTCTCACATGGGTGTGGGGCCCGCCCCCATGTGAGAGGGCTGTCAAAATGTATGTGTATAAAGGCTATAAATGTAGCATTTCTCTTACAACAATCCCCCTTGAACGACACATTACAAAATATGTGTCTCGTTAAAATCTTGTTTGATAAAAATCCAATGGGACAAAAACTCAAACAAAGGAAAAAGAGTACAATTATTTTGGAGTATTATCCCTCATTTGGTGCACATTTTGAAGGTAAGAATGCATTTTTACTGTTGATGTGATGGGGAATATGTGGTTCAAAAAGAATGAAAAGTTATTGATGTGATGTAAAATATTATTTTATTGAAAATTAGTAGAATAATGAGAATG
>CAIGRT010108569.1:0-10389 GCA_903798405.1 Fraxinus platypoda | reverse complement strand
TTCTTGATTCTTGGCCTCGACACATTGCGACGCATTGCATCGCATTACGCATTTTATAACACTGGTTTAAAATCACCCTTTATAAATGCTCTCTAAATTGTAAAATATGATATTTAAAAATAGTCTTTTGAAAATCCTCTTAATTGGATTTTTGAGCAAATAAAATTACCCCTTCCATAATAGGAAAATGAACTTTTTGCTGTTGTTTTAAAACTCAGTCGTGCAGTGACCCAAAAAAAATAAATGGTTCAAAGTCAAACCAAACGTCATATACTTTTGATCAATATAAGTTAATTTTGATCAATATATGATGCGAATTAACTAGAAGAAAAAATCATAGACCAATTAAAAACAAGAAAAAATAAGAAGGATTTACGAAAACATGCATAACTTTCTGATCGGGTGTTGAATTTTCGCCAGTGAGTACAATTTGGAAGCGCTTTTCGATTATGCACAATTTTTCAAGGTCAAATTCCATCGTTTAAGGATCCATTTTTACATTTTTCTGTTTTTAGTTAGTTTAAGTGTATTTTTGTTATCATAATAATTTTTTAGTTTTAATTGGATTTATTTTGGCGTTTCTCAGTTTATTTGAATTTAAATGTCTATAAACTTAGGGTTTCACTTTGATTAGAATTCGTTTTAAGTCTATAAATTTGCGTTAAGGTTGTAAAAAGAAGACATTCATTTTCTTGATTAATAATGTTTCAGTTTTTTTTTTTTTTGGTTGCTTGATGGATTCCAAATAGTTATCACGTCCGTTCGAGCGAAACACATATTCGTGTGTTACGAACAAGACCATTTTATTTTTGTTTACGCTTTCGTGCTACGTCGGGTGGTATCAGACCAATAGCAGATGATCAAATTAAGACTTTAAAGACGAGAATTGATGCAGTGGAAACTAATATGCAAGAGGTTGGCAATCAAGTGCAAGAATTAGGCAATCAACTCAAGGACGTATTGGATGCCTTGAACCTTGGAGGCGGTAATCCTAGGCAACAACCACCTATCGAACATGTTCAAGTTGTTGCTCCTGTAAATCCAACCTCAGTTCCGATTTTAGTTCATTATCATAGTCGTCGTGATGACTATGATGATTACAAAGTTCAAAGCGAAGATTTCTATTTTCAGTGGAAGATTAGATGTGGAGGCTTTTCTTGACTAGTTGAACGAGGCAGTCCAGAAAGGTTTTTCGAAATTATGGAGGTCAGTGAAGAATATAAGGTTTCAATTGTGGCGTACAAACTTAAAGGAGGAGCAAGAGTCTGGTGGCAGAGTATATGTGATGAACGTTACACGCTGAGACAACCACCCATAAGGGACTAGATCGTTATGAAAGAATTGTCGCAACAACAATTTCTTTCTCGGGACTATATGCAAGCCTTGTACGGACAGTTTTTAGATTGTAGGCAAGAAAGTCATTCGATAGCTGACTATGCGGAGGAGTTCTTGAGGCTACAATCCCGTTGTGATGTAATGGAGGCTGAAGATTATGAGATCGCGCAATTTGTAAGAGGATTAAAGTACAAAATTTAGGATAAGATTGTAATTCAATCCATTCATTCATTAGTAGACACACTGGAGATAGCATTCTAAGTAGAATCATTTCTTACACAGCAAACACGGCATTCCCTACTATTTAGGAAAATTTTAGATGGTACAGTTCGAAAAGCACCAAAAGGGTTACATCTGTCCCAAACCGCGACTAACCCACCTACAGTCAGCAATGCAGTGGAATCTAAAACAAGCATTAACCGGAGACAATTCAACTGTTCGGGTAGCAAACAATCCATATGCAAAACTGACTGTTGGGAAATGTTATAGGTGCGAAAAGCCCAGAATAAATCGAATGAGTGTCCTAAACAAAGACCAGTACATGTAGTAGATATATTTAATGAAGATGATGATGATGATCATCATCATCATGAATATGTCGGAGACAAGGAAGAGATAGAGAAATAATACACAGATGAAATTTGTGAGAATGAACAAGGAGATTTTGGGTGTATCGTGCAGAAAATATTATGTTGGCCAAGCAAGAAGAGTTGACTTAGCACAAGTAGATCTTTCAGGCCAAGTGTCAAGTCGATAATGCTGTTTGCAGTCTAATCATAGACAGTTGCAGTTGTGAAGTTAGTAGATTATCTGAAGCTTCCAACCGAACCACATCCAACTCCTTATCAGATTGGTTGGATTAAAAAGGGCCCGTCTATTCAGGTGACTCGAATTTGTAGGGTACCTTTGTCCATGGGGACCTTTTACGAATTAGAAATTATTCGTGATATTGTTAAGATGGATGCATGTTATATTCTATTGGGCAGACCATGGTAGTTTAAAGTGGATGCCATACATAGGGGTAGAGAGAACACATACACGTTTTAGTGAAGGATAAGAAGATCATGGTTGCTCCAACACGGAGTATACAGAAAACTTCTAAAGTGGAAGGGAAGGCTTTCCTAGCTATTGTAGATTTAGCTAGCGAGTTTTCATCGGATACAAAGGAGTTTAGAGGAATTTTTGCTCTGGTGGCCAAAGAGAAAAAGGTCATCGAAGAAGTTCTTGGATCTGTAAAAAAACTATTAGTGGAGTTCTAGGGTATGATTGCAAAACCAGAAGAATTACCTCTCATGCGAGATATTCAGCATCAGATTGACTAAGTCCTTAGGGCTCACCTACCAAACTGTCCAATTATCGTATGAATCAGAAAGATAGTCAAATTTTGCAAGAAAATGTTGAGGAGTTGTTGCAAAAGGAGAGTATTAGTCTGTGTGCAGTACCACTAGTACTAAAAAAGATAGATCATGGTGGATGTATGCTGATAGTCGAGCTATTGATAAAATTACTATGCAGTACAAATTTCATGTACCCAGACTGGACGATATGTTGGATCAATTGGCTAGATCTGTTGTGTTTTCAAAGATTAATTTGAAGAGCAGATATCACCGGATTCGAATCAACTCTGAGGATGAGTGGAAAATTGTTTTCAAAACAAATGAAGGCTTGTATAAGTGACTGGTTATACCTTTCGACCTTTCCAATGCACATAGTACTTTCATGCGGCTACTGAATCAGGTTTTGAAACCTTTTTTGGGCATATTGTTATTCTTTATTTTAACGATATTATGATTTATAGTAGGCTCCTATAACGGACTGCTAGAAGAAGAAGAAGAAGAAGAAGAAGAAGAAGGGAGAGAAGTTTAAGTGAACTAAAGCTACTTCTAAAAGTTTTGAGGAGATCAAGCAGAAACTGACTTCTACTCTCGTTTTGGCACTACCAAATTTTGAGAAAAAAATTTTAGATTGAATGTGATGCTTGTGGCACTAGAATTGGAGAACTTTTTCAACACGGTAAATCGGTAGCATATTTCAGTGAAAAATTCAATGACGCTAGACAAAGTGGTCAACTTATGAGCAGAAGTTGTATGTAGTATTTCGAGCATTGAAGGATTGGGAACATTATTTGCTACCACGAAAATTCGTCATCTATTTGAACCATCAATTTTTTGGTACACTTTAAGAACCAAAGAGATTTGAAGAATAAGATGCATGTGTCGTTGGGCTGCATATTTTTTATAGTTTAATTATGTGATAAAGCACAAATTCGTGGCCACCAATTAGGTTGCTGATGTTTTGAGCAGGAGAGTTGCTTTGCAGAGTATATGCCTTTGCCTATTTCGGAGTAGTCATGGGATGATCTTTCTATGGATTTTGTGCTGGGTCTGTCTCATACACAATCAAGTTCAGATTCTATTTTTGTTGTGGTGGAGAGGTTTTCGAAAATTGCACATTTTATTCCTCTACGTAACACTAGCGATGCATCACATGTGGCGAAGTTATTCTTTTAGGAAATTCTCAAACTACATGGGTCCCTCGATCTAGATCCGAAGTTATTAGATTATTTTTTGTCGACTTTGAGGAAGAAGTTTGGGACAGAATTAAAACTCAGCAATACGGCGCATCCTCAGACCAATGATCAACTGAAGTGGTTAATAGAACCTTAGGGAATCTCTTTCAATGCATTTGTGGTGAGAAGAAGAAACGGTGGGATTTGTTTTGGCACAGGCAAAATCTGCATATAATAGTGCGATTCATTCTTCGACGGGTAAATCACTTTTTGATATTGTTTATATGAGGACTCCCGCACAAGAAGTGGACTTGGTTAGACTTCCAAACTATATGAAAAAGAGTGAAGCAGCCGAACAACTAGTCGAACAACATGTGGAGGTGATTGCACAGGTGAATAAAAAGTTGGAAGCCTCCAATGCAACGTATAAAGTAATTGCTGATACACATACGGTAATAAGACGTTTCATGTGGATTATGGTTATGGTGTTCCTGAGGAAAGAGCGTGGTGGAAGTCAGGACAAGTTGAATCAGAAGATGTATGGGCCTTTCAAGATTCTACAAAAGATCAATGACAATGCATATGCCCTTGATCTTCCTGAACACGTGAAGATTTCCAAGACGTTTAATGTTGCAAATCTATATGAGTACGTTTCAGAAAATAATAAGATTTTGTATCTTGATGACAACTTGGGGTTCAATTGTTTTGAAGTGGAAGGAAATGGTGCGGATCAACTAGAATAGAAAAATCTAAACTAATTAGAAAAGAGAAGAAATAAGAATGATCTACGAAAAGGTGCATAACTTTCAGCTCGGGTGTCGAATTTTCATCCGTGAGTACAATCTAGAAACGTGTTTCGATTCTGCACAAATTTGTCGGGGTGACAATATGGCCTTCGAACTTTCACGATCAAATTCCATTGTTTAGGGGTCCCTTTTTGCATTTTACTATTTTTTAGTTTAAGAGTATTTTCGTCATTTTAATAGTTTTTTAGTTTTAATTGAATTTTTTTTTTCGCGTTTCTTATTTGGATTTGTCAATAGACACTGGGTTTCACTTTGATTATAATTTGTTTTGATTCTATAAATATGCATTGAGATTATAAAAATAAGACATTCATTTTTCTTGGTTAATAATATTTCAATTTTTTCCCATTGTTTGGTGGATACCAAATATTTATCACGTCTGTTTGAGCGAAATACGAACAAATACCCATTCGTATTTTATAGACAAGACCCTTTTATTATTGTTTGTGTTTTCGTCCCACGTCAATATAAAGTAAAAATCTATTAATAAATAGGTTCGCTCTACAATATAAAAAATACTTATGATTATGCATCGAAACTCGAGACTGAATCATCCATAAACAATTTTTTCTTCTTTTTACAAGAAATTGCAATTAGGAATCCCCTTCGCAATCATCTCGACTTTTTAAGCGCCCATTTGACCCCAATTATTCTCTCATTATAATGAGAATTTGATTTAATAGTAATTTTTTGGAGAATGTGTGGTAAAAAATGAAGGAAATGTTTTGGGTTTATGTATAATATTATTTTATTGAAAAATGTGTGGTTCATAATAAAAATAAGAAAAATAAATTATAATTTAATGGGCGCCACACGAATACTAAGAATAGTCTCATACTATAACCAAACCGATTTCCAATTTTTCTAATCAAATCTCTTTGGCCAACTTTCAAAACAATGCTTTTCATGCCAACAAGAATGTCGTTTTAGCATATATTCAACACATTAAGATAAAATTATTATGTCAGCCAACTATTTTTTACGAGTCATATAGATAGAAATATCATGTAATGTCAACAGATAAATTGATTCAGTAGCCAGATAGACTTTCAATGCACATGGCACCACATCAAGGATGGCTACGGAAATTTTCAGCGGAATAAACGTCATTTTCTTTTTCCTAACCCTTCTGAAAAAGAATTATGCTAAAGGGGTACACGGGCCCACCGCCCCCCTCACAATGAGGGGGGGCCGAGGTAACCCGGCGTGTAAAGCGCCGGGTACTAGCAAAACCCTTTGAAAAAAGTTCACCACCTATTGTCACATGCTATGGCCCACCAAAACGTGGCCAGCCATGAACAAACCAACTCAATCCAAATCAACTTCATAAACAATCATAAATGCAAAACTGCTTTCCCATGTCATTTTCTCAAGAGTAATGCTACCTCATGTTTGGTCCGGATTAAAATCTGATTTTAATTCAAGTCAAAGTCAAACAATCAATATTAACTACATCTTTCATGGGTCCCACAACTTTTCAACCACACATTTCAAAAACTTCTATCTCAATCTATTAAAAATCTAATTTTAGTCTCCACCAAACACCCTCTTAATTTTATTGGAGTTGTAATTTCAATGTAGATGGCATTGACGTGACATTAAATAATAAGTAGAATTAAATTACTCATTTAATTTCACATTTCATTTAACATATCATNTAAAAATCTAATTTTAGTCTCCACCAAACACCCTCTTAATTTTATTGGAGTTGTAATTTCAATGTAGATGGCATTGACGTGACATTAAATAATAAGTAGAATTAAATTACTCATTTAATTTCACATTTCATTTAACATATCATCTAATGCAAGTTGCAACCCATAGCATTATTCTTTTCTTTTTTTTTTCAATCACAATTAACACGTGCCGCTCCCTACATTAGAATGATACAAGTATCCAAAACAATAATTCTACATGTACATATAGCTAAATTTTGGGTGTATCCAAAATACGTAACACATGCACATATAGCTAAATTTGAAATGGAAAGAGACAGATATACACCGAAAGGCTAGCTAATTGTCTGACCTTTTGAATTTTGGCCATCAAAAAAGTAAACAAGTATAATGCTTTTCCTATTATTCTAAGAAAAAGAGTTTTTCTTAAAGATCTTTGAGCTATTCAAATAAAGATAAATACAGAAACCTTATTTTCCGAAAGCGATTGGAGAAGAACTCTAGGCCCTTTTTTTTCTCCTTACTGGACTAACAATAATTTCGAATTTCGAAAATGAATTTCAAATCTCAAAAAAAAAAAAAAAAAAAAACCANAAAAAAAAAAAAAAAAAAAAACCATATACTTACTAACAATTTCTTCTAAAATCTTAACATATCGAAAGGAGCGTATGGACCAAATTCATTTTTTATGACGATGAGATTCGTGTCTTTTTTCTAACTTTAAAGCAATTCATTTATTCGTATCTTCTGATCTATAAATTGATTGAAATTATTGCAATTCCAAGATTTTCGCAGCTTAAAATTCAATTAGAGTCACAAACAATATAATAAAGGAAAAGATTTCTGAAAATCACAAAAGAAAAAAAAATCCTGAATCAGCTAATGTTTCGGATTTATTTTAGCACTTTATCTTTTTTTTTATTTTTTAAACGGACTATATGCTTATTTTTTTCGGGATTAAAGAAGTATCATGTTCAACAAGTGAAATTATTGAAATAATCCCCAGAAAATGAGTAATAGAAGGAAAATCTGATTCTGTTCTCTTCCAAGAAGTTGATCCGAAAACTTAAATTAAAACAAATTTGATAGTCAATAACACGGCTATGATCAAAACTACTGAAGAAATTCACTCCAAAATAATCAGCCAATTCTCCACTACTGAAAATTGAAAAATTTTATTGGAATTTCCAACAGAAGTAAACAAACTCAACTTCAAGTAATCTGATTTCATGACTGAATTCGTATCTAACAGATAATACAAACTGAATTATTAAGCTATTCCAAACTCGGATTAAGGATAAAATAAACTAAATCCGAGTAGATTATTCGACCTCTCAATTATAAATAAACCAAAGGACAAAAAAAATAAAAATAAAACCCAGCAGAACAGAGAAGAATACACGAACTGAATTGATCAGTTAATCGAAAATCAGATTAAACAACTAAAGAACTTTTAATCCGAGTACAATAATCGATGATTTACCTGGGAATCAGAGCTCAAAAATCTACTTCTTCCAGCCTCAAACGAACGTCAATCCACAAGATTATGAAATCCAACACAGACAGAGAACACACCAAAAATTTAGAGAGAGAATTGTGTAATGACGTCACTGAGCGATCAAAATTAAGCAGTTTTCAAAAATGGAAAATTTTTTTATGATAATTGAAAAAGTGATTTTGTCTGATACACGAGCACTGGTAGTGCATTTTGTAGCTTCGATTTTGATTGGCCAGGAGGAAAGTGAGAGACGGAATATTTGGAGTTTTCTATCAGTTATAACGCCCTTTGATTTTAAGTTAATTAACAAAATGCCATTTTGCAGTTATTATTTATTTATGAAAATTCTGGTGCTGAAGTGTATGTTTAGTGAGACGGGTCAATTTTTGTCTTATGAAACATTATAGTTATATAAAATTCTTTTTAGAGTTGTACATTTGGGAAATTCTGTCCTTGCACATGTTTCAACTAGTAAAATTGCACGTGCAGTCTTCATTCTATACTTAAATGAGCAAATGAGTCCTCGTTAAATTTTTTTTGGTTATTTGGAACCTGCAATTTTCTTTGCCATCGAGTCCTCCTGGACTACTCATGTCTAAAAAATCTGTTAAAATGTCATGTATTATGTGCCACAGTGACACACTGTAGCAATTTTTGGAAAAGTGTTACATCCATGTACCATTTCAATATTTTGAACTATTGGCTCACTTTGTCGCAAGGATGATTGTTACTAGATTGTGTCGCCTGTGACAATATTGTCCGTTGAATGTTGACCTTCCGTTATATACTCCTCGTGCACCCACTCTCAAGGCAACTACACAATTTACAAATTAGGATTTTCATTTTCACCCTTGCTTAGTGATGAGTGTATTTCACTCGTAATAATAATAATACTCTTTAAACTTGATATTTCGTTTGATTGTAAAAGTTTTAGAACGTTTTGATGTGTGTTTTCGCGTTGTGTTATAAGATAGTTGAATTGGTGGAAAAGGAGTTTGAAACAACCAAAAAGTGGTGTTGATATAAACCAAAGAAAAGAGGAATTGAAACCATGTAAATCATGCAAAAAAAGAGGTGAAGTTGAAGAAAAACGAAGAAAACATAAAGGAAGGCAGTGCATAGGCACCACCATCTAGGTGCCACAAAGCTGAAAATAAGAAAACATTACAGAAATGGGGCACCTGGGTGCCATATTGCTTAAATAATTACAGATTGCTGGTGCCATACCCGGAGCGCCTAGGCACCAGCCAAAATAGTGTCACAACGTTTAGGTGCTGCGCCACAGAAGGTTTAATTCAACTTTTAAAAGTCCAATTCAACCCAAATCGTGTAGCGCTTGAAAATGGCATAAATACAACTTTTGAGGGCACTTTCAAGGACACTTTGACGAGGCGAAATCAAGAGATCAAGCAATTGAACAAAAGGAACAGCGAGAAGAGGATTGATCCAAACTCCAAAAAATTAGTTTTTATCTCTTTTCTTCTTTATGTTATTGATTATGAATATGAGATTTTATTATTCTTCCATCATGAACTAATTTTTTTCATTTAGGAATTGATGTAATCTAAACTTGAGATTATGTTTTGAGTTTCAATAATTATTTCTTTGAGATTTCCTTTTGAGCGTTATTTATTTTTAATGCTTTCAATTAACAAGTCATTAATTTATTGATTTGATGTTTAAAATTTGACACTCGAGAGATGAAATTTTGAATTTATTATAGAATAACACAACCTAAGATACTATAGGTTTCGAGAGAAAGTATAATTCATTTGAAACGTTTTCGAAAAAATCATATAACTTAATAATTTTTAGATTTTTTATTTGGAATAGAGATAATGGAATTGGAACTCGGCAGTAGAGAGATGGAGCCTAAATATATTAGGATTTTTGCTTATAAACTTGAAAAATCAATTGGAGATAATAAGAGAATTGAGAAACATAACTGATAGTTAAATGAAATCATACCCTAAGCTTGTCTCAAATTGTTTTAATCCCTAAAACTTGCATTAAATTGTTGATAAGTTAAATTCTTGCATTAGATTTAGTTTAAAATATTGATCTTATAAATTCGATTGTCTAGATAAAGTAAAGGGCTATTTCATTATAGTACTTAGTAACAATTTGATTTTTAATCCCTTTGGATTCGACATACTAACTTCACCGTTATATTATAAAATTTGACACCTTGCACTTGTGATATAATTTGCACCTAACGCTTAGATCTCTCTCAATTTATGAATTCTTCATCTTCTCCTTTCTTCATTTCGAAGATCTCATGTGATTTCTTCTATAATATCACCATTTGGGTGAATAATGGTTAAAACTAAGGAAAAATAGCGTTCTTTACATTCACAACAATAGTAACTAGGGGTGGGCGCGGGTCGGTTCGGTTCGGTTCGATTTTTTTCGGTTCCAGAAATTTTCGGGTATTTAGTAAATGGAACCGTCGGTTCCAGATATATTTTTGAAACCGTGCGGTTTCGGTTCGGTTCGGTGGGTTCTGTTCGGTTCCGTTCGGTGCCGTACTATAATTAAATTTTTTAACATTTCGAATAATACTAC
>CAIGRT010108568.1:0-14249 GCA_903798405.1 Fraxinus platypoda | reverse complement strand
ATTCATCTCCGCCACATCATGCGCCATGTAATCAACCACGTTTACTTCTTTCTTCTTCTTTGGCAATCTGCACTTCGATGACTTGTGACCCACTTTGTCACAATTGAAGCACTTTCCTTGAAACTTCTTTTTAGAAATTCCACATTTAGGTCCTAGATTGGTTCCTTTACCACCGGAGTAAAGTCTGTGGTGCTCAGTTTCTACTGTTCCACCGTTGTATCTTGGGAAGCAGACGCTCAATTTACACCTCAAGCACGTCCGGTGAGGGGACGAATCTGTTTTAAGGAAACTGTGTGTAATACAGGCCTCGGGTTAAAAGTTNCTTCTTTTTAGAAATTCCACATTTAGGTCCTAGATTGGTTCCTTTACCACCGGAGTAAAGTCTGTGGTGCTCAGTTTCTACTGTTCCACCGTTGTATCTTGGGAAGCAGACGCTCAATTTACACCTCAAGCACGTCCGGTGAGGGGACGAATCTGTTTTAAGGAAACTGTGTGTAATACAGGCCTCGGGTTAAAAGTTCATTTTTCTTTACTTTACATTATTGTTCTGTTTTGTTGTAATTCTGTTTATGAAACCAATAATTCAGATTAACAAATTCGGTGTTAGTCTGTATTAGTTCACTAGTTATCATATTTTCCTACACTTTCTTCTCGAATTGCTTCAGTATGCTTAATGAATTCATCTTAGTAGAAAATGTGTATATGGCTTGTAAACAATATATTATAATTATGGTGCAAATATCAAGAAGCAATATAATCTGATACATGCTTCATTGCATATTGTCACTTTTAGAGCAACATTTGTGGCTGAAAAATTAGCACTTAATCTTGCCTTGAGGGCCCTATTAATATAGTTCAAAGTTATTCAAAGCTGGGGTTGGACTTACAGAGAAGATTCACCATTATATATTACAATGATATGTTTGATTTTGTGTAAATTAAGATTTACAATTAAGTGGACATACGGAGAGTTGAGCGGTAAGTAATATGAGATTTGTATATGGAGTGTTTATAATAAAATTATTCTACAGTATTAAAGTCGTCGAGTGCAAGTGAGGTAAGAGCAGAGGCTCTACCTTCTTTTCGAGTAAAAGAAAATATGTCGGAACACTTTTCGATACATTAATGGGATAAGAACAAAGCTAAGGACTTTCCAATATTGAAATACAATTTACAAAATCTGCTTTAAGTAGCGAGTCAGAATGTAATCAGCTACATAAAATAATGATTAAAAGTATGAATAGGGTGAATGAAGTGTAATTTGTTTAGCTCTTGCATTATATTTTCTCTCTGGATACGAAAAAATAAAAAATAAAAAATTACTTTTTTACGTTTAATTTATGGTCACATCAAACTACTCATAAAATTGTAGTGTCGAGTGGACATAATTGAATATGGACATGTCATATAAGCTATCAATATGCACTATGGTATGATAAAATTTACTCCATTGCCTGCCACAATTAGCTTTCCTTCACGAATTGTGCGGCACGTACGGGGACAGATGTCCCCCTGTGATTGGGGGAGAGATTTTATTCTTTTCTCTCCCCCCTCTATCACAGGGCGACAGCACATACAGGGCCAGCATCGTCCTTCCTTCACATGCTGTCGTTGTTTCGTCCTTCCAAACATCGATTTGGTGTAATAAGCTTCCTCATTAGCTCAAAATTTTATTCTTTTATCTTTTATTTTCAATTACACAATTTTTCGTAAAATAATATTACACGTAAGTCGAAAAATTATCTTTTTTTTTTCAACCACACTTCAAAAAAAATACTATTCCGAAAATTGTAATTTCCACATAATGGGGGTCAAACGGGGGCTAAAAGTGCGTTGTATCAAATTTAACCCATGTTTGGTGGAAATTAAAATTTAATTTAAGTCAAAATTAACAATTAATTTTAATCATATTTGTCGTGGGGTACACAATTATTTAGTCATATATTTCATCAACTTTTATCAAAATTTTTTAAAAAATTTGATTTTAGTCACCACCAACGGGAGTTAGTGTAATAAACAGTGTGTTGCACCAAATTTGATGCAAAACTATTCATTTTGTGTAATGTAAAGATTTTTTTTTTTTATTTCTCATTTTGTCCATCGTTTTTTAATACAATAATTCCTTTTTTTCTAATCATTTTATTGCTTAATTTTTAATTATTTTCATTTTTTGTGTGAAAGTTGCATCATTTTAGTTAAATGGGTTGGAGATGGTCCTATTGAACTCTATTTAAATGTAAAAGCATTTTCAAGAAACTTTATTTATAAAGAGTGTCGTTAGATTTATAGATTAAATCTTTTAAAAACATCTACACGAGGATCTTTATAAGTGAAATATCATTTATTTTAAAAGGCAAACCTTAAAATTAGGGTTCAAAAAACTTTTTATTTTAACTTTTTGAAGTAAATAGTGTGTTTGAATATCTATATTCGACGAGTCAAACTCACTTTCTATTTATATTTTATCAAAATTGTATTTAATAAAATTGCAAGTTTCAATACCCCAATATTTAAATTATTAAAACTATATATAATATTTTTGTCATTGACGTCTAAAGATATTTATATTAATTGAAAAATAAGGAAAAATTACAAATGAATGTTCGAAAAAGTAAAATAAAGAGAAAAATTAAAGAGTTTGTTGGAAAACATAAAAATTATACTCTTTAAATTTAAAGACGTTCTTTAAAAATGCTCTTAGACACTTCAACAATGCTATCTATTTTTGTTCTTCATTTTACCTTTTTCAAGAAATATTTATTGATTTTCATAATTTGTTATTAAATATATATTTTTATGTCAATGGCTCATCAATTTAAATATGATTTGAATAATTTAAGATGATTGAGTATTAAAATTTGTTCTTATCAAATGCAATATCTAAAATAGAATCTCTTGAAACTTATTTTTTGAGTATTGACCCTCTAAATAGATAGTATCTTGTATTTAGAGGGTTTTTTGAAGATTCTTTAATAAGTCACAATAACATTTCTTCTTCATATAAAGATATAGAGCAAAATAAATTCTTCATTATCGTAACGAGACTTTGTAAGTAGAATATCTCTTGCATGAAGAATAAATCACTTTAGTGTAGAGGTGGCAATGGGTCGAGCATATGCCGACGAGTTCAGCTTGTGCTCGTCACGAGCCGAGCTTTTGCTTGGCTCGTTACTCACGGCCTGGCCCGGCCCGTGAACTCGTGGCTCATGGGTCGGCTCACGAGCTCGTTATATATATATTTTTATTATTATTATTATTATTTTTTTTAAGATATACCTTCTTTTTGAAAAATAAAAAAATAACCCTTCACAAAAATGAGCTATCGTTCGTGGGCGAGCCGAGCCCGCGAGTTGGCCCGCTCGAGCTCGTCATTTGATGAGCCTGAGCAGCCCACGAGCCGACGAGCCGCTTGGCCCGTTTGCCACCACTACTTTAGTGTGTTGTTTACTTACTTTTGATTCTATTTCGTATTGTTATCATTGTTCACTGTTGTATAAAATTAGACGATGCAATGCTTCGATTGATGACACCCCTGGGCATTGGATACCAAATTCTTAAATATGGCAACTTAGCAAGGTTGATTTCTTTTATATGGAGTATTGTATATCTATTTATATTCTTCCGAGAAACTTGTTAGTTTCGAATGTTAAGGGATAAAATTTTATATCGAATAAAGATGAAAATATAGACCAATTTATAAGAGTTTGGACTACTCTTTTTAAAAAGATCGACCTTTTAAAATGGAACCCGAATTCTTAACATCGAAGTCCTTAAAATGTGGTATCCTCGTAGCTCTTAAGCTTGAGAAATGATCTCAACCTCAACACCAAATTCATACTCAAAATAAGTTCACGTTTGGCCTCAAATTTTTTAGACTTATTTTCAATGGCACTTGTTATGGTATCCATAATTTTTATCAAATTTTCAACCACGTAGTTTATCACTTTTATTAGAATCTATTAAAATTTTGATTTTTAGTCAACTCAAACGGGGACTAAGTCATTTGTCACGAATGGAAGGAAAGGTTTCCACTATAAATACGCATAAGTCTCACTATCGCCATGGTCCATGAAGATTAATAACATCAAAAAATGGAATAAGGCCAATTCCATTAAAATCTAACCTGTCTTCGTTATTTTATAAATAGGTCTAATTTCTCTTTATACTCTCATTACAATTCTTCCTCTTCACCAATGGAGATCATTTTGTTATGTATACTCTTAGTCATGACATTTTACATCCTTTCTAAACTATCTGCCCTAATTGACTGTCGTCGGACTAAAAACGTCCCACCGGGTCCGGAACCGTGGCCGATCATTGGAAACCTAAACCTCATTGGTGCTCTACCCCACCAATCCCTCCAAAAGTTGTCCCCGAAAATACGGCTCGATTATGCAACTCAAGTTTGGTTCGAAACCAGTTGTCATCGTCTCATCGGCCGATATGGTAAAGATATTCTTAAGAACACATGATCATATCTTTGCTTCTCGCCCTAAAACTGCAGCTGGAAAATACACACTTATAACTTTTGTAACATGACAAGGGCGTAAAATTTACCTCAATGAACTTTTTAGTTCAAAACGTCTCGAGTCTTACGAATACATCAGAATCGAAGAAAGGCGTGCTTTCATCTCGAGGTTATATGGAGTTTCGGGGCAACCTATTCGCATAAAGGAACATCTCTCACATCTCACTCTCAGCATTATAAGCAGAATTGTATTGGGAAAGAAGCACTCCAGGGAATCAGAAAATGGGGATGAAATTTATACCCTGGAAGAATTTCAAGAAATGTTAGATGAACTGTTCTTGCTCAATGGGGTATTGAACATTGGAGACTGGATCCAATGGCTTGATTTCTTGGACTTGCAGGGATATGTGAGAAGGATGAAGATTTTGAACAAGAAATTTGATATATTTCATGAACATGTATTTGATGAACATAGGGCCAGGAGGATGAAGAAAGATTACATGGCTAAAGATATGGTGGATTTGCTGTTGGAATTAGCAGATGATCCAAATCTTGAAGTAAAGCTTACCAGTGATGGTGTCAAGGGATTCACAGGTAAAACCCGTCTACTTTTTTCTTAAATTATCATATGAATCTCGAATATAGATTCGTTATAACATGCATGATAAGCATTACTGGACGAGACTCGACGGTACTATATATGAACAGCATAAATCTAGTACTGTATACTAAACACGCACTTCATATTTTGCATGCAGGATCTAATAGCTGGAGGTAGTGATACCTCAGCGACTACAATAGAATGGGCTATGTCAGAACTCATCAAACACCCGAAAATAATGGCGAAGGCGACTCAAGAACTCGACACAGTAATCGGGAGAGAAAAATGGGTAGAAGAAAGTGACATCCCAAATCTCCCATACTTGGACGCCATTGTTAAAGAAACCATGAGATTACACCCAGTTGCAGTATTACTTGCACCACACCTTTCCCTTCAAGACTGCAATATATTAGGATTTCAAATTAGTAAAGGAACTACAGTTTTCATAAACACTTGGAGCATTGGGAGGGATGGGGCAGTGTGGGATGAACAAGAAAAGTTTCATCCAGAGAGGTTTTTGGGGCTAGAAATGGATGTTAAAGGGCAGAATTTTGAGTTGTTACCAATCGGGTCGGGTCGGAGAATGTGCCCGGGTTATAGTTTAGGGTTGAAGATGATTAGGTCAAGCTTGGCTAATATGTTGCATGGATTTAAATGGAAGTTGACTGAAGATACGAAAGTGGAAGAGTTGAGCATGGACGAAGTTTGCGGACTGGCTACGCCTAGAAAATATCCACTTGTTGCCATTGTTGAACCTCGACTTTCGGATCATCTTTATCAAACCTCGATGTGATCATTGATCCTTTTGTTCGCCATTATGGAATGATTATCTGTATTTAAAAACATAGTATGGTGTTGTATTTTGAAAGTTGGATGCACCGTAGTTTCGTATTCTGGAAATTAGACGTATCTATATGCTCTGTATAATTAATCAATATCTACTTTAAAATATTGATTAGGCAATTAATGGAACGGAGATATTGATTAGGCAATTAATGGTGTTTAAGTTGGTTTTAACTATGTCAAGTCTTTTTTTTTTCTTACAAGCTAACCAACAAGAGCAGCAATAAGCAGCTCAATCCGACTACTTGGACGAGCTAGGCTTGGCCCCCCGGTCAACGAGGGCAGCCTGCAACACTTTGTCCTAGCTGCGGGCTTGTATGACCAGGCCCACATACGAGGTGGCCCATCGGCTGGTTAGTAGAGTGAGCCCAAAGGCCCGTCCCATGAAGCCCACAAGTCAAGGACCTTGGACTTGGTTCAACTGGCGAAATTCGTTCTTGACTCGACCTTCGGTTCGTTCAAATGCAAGATTGGATTTTCAACTAATCGAGTTCTCACAAACAGGCAAGCGATTCGAACTCATTGCCACCCTACTAATGAAGTTGTACATTTTTTTTAATCTATTAAAATTATGCTAAAGGAAAATCTAGCCGCTTTGGACTTGAGGAGTTTTACTGAGACCAATACGTGACTGATTTAGGCAGTCTTGCAAGTAGTGGGTGATTAACTAGGTATAAAAATTAAGTTACATTACAAAATAAAAGGGTAGACATTAAAAATTAGTTAAAATAATGAAATGGATTGGACGGATTCTAAATAATTAGCCCTAAGGGCAAGGGCAAGGGCAAGGGCAAGGGCAAGGTCAAGGTCGCGATCTATAATTTCAAGAAGTCGGGCTCCTATTCCATAAAAAAGTCCTCATTCTGATTCAATCTCTAGTGGTAGATTAGTGTTCCAATCTTCTCATGTCACTTTTTCGTGAAAGTGGGGAGACTTTATTTCAACTAAGTAATCCTTCGAGCCGATGTGGGTCATGAAATGACGTCAAGCTAGTGATGGCAACGGGGCGGGTTCGGGGCGGGACATCCTCGCCCCGCCCCGCCTTAGACAGGGTAGGATGGGGCGTGTGCAGGGCGAGGACCTGCCCCGTTTCTTGCCCCGTTTGTTTTTTTCAGTTAAAATACAAATTCAAAATTTTAAAATCCAAAGTAAATAATGTTCAAATTAACTACATCAATATCCAAAACAAGCACTCGAAACAAAAAATGTCCAAAATAATCGCCCCGCCAAGCCCTGCCCCGCCACGCCAAGCCAATCCGTTCGGGACGGATTTTTTTGCCCCATAAGGGGCGGGGCCCCGCAAGGACGGGACGTGACGGGGCGGGACGAGACGGGGAAAATTGCTATCTCTACATCAAGCTTTGATGATCGAATAAAACAATTACTTTGGCCATTGAAAAGGTGAAAAAGTCCTAGAAGACAAATCTTTTAGTCACTTCAATTATTTAAATTCGCCATCTTATCAAAAAATAAAGACATCGATAGGACAATTTATAATTTGTGTTCAACTCAATTTTATTTATGTTGTATCAATAATTTAAATTTTTTTTTTTTTTTACAACCTAACAAAGTTATTCGGAGTGACTTAGTTTCAACAAAAGCATAGACATGTTGTATTTTGTGACTTAATGAATTTTGACAATATTTATGATTTTTTTTCCCATTAAAAAATAAAATCTAGAACTAGTTACTTTTCACTTGGAAAGTTAATTGTCACAAATTTATGAAGAAGAATGACAGATTATTACCCTGCATACTAATGCCATAATCAAAGACGAAATTGTCTAGAAAAGTCTGATCCTACCTTTGGCTCTGGTTTATGAACTGTTTGTAATATCCAACTCATTTTTTTTTCACTCATATGATCCACAATTATTACTTACTTAAATCATAAATAATTTATGAACACTTCTCAAATATGTCCGCGTGTGGTACATAATGTTTGACTAGAATAATTTTTGAATGCATAAATACAACGCTTTTATTTGGTAATAATTACAATTTAGATTTTAATCTAAGTTAAAATAAAATAAAAAATTTAATCGCATATGTTATACGGCCCACAATTTTTAAACTACACATTTTTTGAACTTTTATTAAAATCTACTAAAGATCTTATTTTAATCCCTACAAAACAAGAACTGTATAAAATATCACGATTGTTGATTAGGTTGTGTTTCACGTAAAAATAAAATAAAATGAAAATCAAGTCGATGACAAAACAAGCTGTATATAGAACGAATTCACACTCGGAAGGTTTTATATCTTTTAAGTAGAAAATTTTATTTTTTATATCAAGGTCATGATTGATGGATATTATTCGATAAAATAAGTTTTATACAGTGAATTGTTGGAAAATGTATGAAAAAAAAGCATGAAAAAAATTTAAATTTACGTGCAAAATATTTTATTTGAAAAATATGTGATTGAAAATAAATTTTAAAATCATGGGAACTAAATAGGGGCTAACTAATAACGACAATTTCTTAGCTTGAAAAAACCGCTAAGGATGTGTTTGACTGAAAGTATCGAATTTAAATGAAAAGAAAATAAATTCCAAACAATTGAATTGCATGAAAATTATTAATTAAATGTGTTTGATTGATTTAATTTTCAACCTATAAAATATTATACATGTTTATGTTTTATGGATAAGTAGACGAGAGAGAGTTGGGGTGGATGAGAGGGAAAGAGAGAGTTAATTGTCTGGAAAATAAAATCCTACCAATCCAATCGTAAATAAAATATTTTCCTTGTTTTCGAGAAAAAATATAGTTATGTCACAAAAAGTTGAAAAATATTTTCCATAGAAAAAATATTAATCACACAGAACAAAAATATGAATTTGGATTAAAAAAATAAATATTTTTCATGAAAAATATTGACAATCAAAACCTCCCGAATACTTCACCCGGAAAGTTAATTGACCTCTCATGAACTTTCGCAACCTACCCTAATGCTAGGGATCAAGATTCAAGAAACGTGCATCGTGCTGAAGAAAGTAACTACAAAAGCTCGACTAATTCAACCTATGAAATTTCTAGGCATATAACTATTAAATTATTAATTGCCATTAAATATATAATTACTTAAATAGTCTGCCAATAAAAAAAATAAAAACATATATTATTTGCACGTGATCATTTTCTTTGGTCAGTGTGCCATTGCCGACCCTTTTCTTTTTTAATGTCCTTAACATTAAGTCTCGTTTGACGGTCATTATTTGAATTTTTTTTTTTTACATACTCATTTTTAATTATATATACATTCATACAATAAAATTTGTAGATAACTTCAATTTTTTCCTATTTTTAACCGCACGTTTTCTTAAAAAATTATTATTTTTTAAAATAATGACTATCAAACAGGGACTAAAAGAGCTTAATGGTTTTGGTCTACCTGCATTACACAACTTATTTTTTGGAATCTTAACTCTTAGAGCACTTATAAATTTAATTAAAAGTAACACGTAAGTTTTAAAATATAGTAAAATTATTGGCTAAAGTTAATAATAAATATATATATTTTTTAAAAGTCACTTATTCTTAAAGTAATAATGCAGGGACTACTTTCATGAAGTAAAGGCTAAAACACGTTACTAGTCCACTCACGAGAATCCCCCATCATTATGTGTAATTTATACAGAAATAAATTACTATTACACACATAAAAAGTATAGGAAATCTGATTCCACCTTTTCCTTGTTTTTTTTTTTTATTTTTTTTTATTTTTATTTGCAATGGAAACAAATTTCATAACCAATTGAAAAAAAAAATTTCACTTTAATGGACAATTTCCATGTAAAACAAAGTCAAACGAACAATAAACTTTGATGAAAAAATAGTTTTCGAGCAAATATATATATNCAGGTTCTGACTTTAAATTTTTTTTTTTTGCAACGGAAACAAATTTCATAACCAAGTGTAAAAAAAAAATTTCACTTTCATGGACAATTTTGATGCAAACAAAGGTCAAACGAACACTAAACTTTAATTAAAAAAATGATTTTTTAGGAAATATTTATTTATTTATTTATTTTTTTTGGCAATGGAAACAAATTTTATAACTAAGTGTGGAAAAAAAATTCACTTTAATGAACAATTTTGATGCAAATGAAGGCCAAACGAACACAAAATTTAAAAATTTTCCGGGTGGAAAATTATATCAATCAAACATACTTAATTAACAATTCCCTGCAAAACAATTTCTATGCAATCACTTTTCCTGGAATTCATTTTCTTTCCACCCATTTTTCACCCTCGCAATCAAACGGACCATTAGCTAAATTTTAATCATCTCTGGATGGGAAAATGTCTCGTCCTCGCCATGATTCTTATTTTTTTTCATTTAAATTTAGATCCTACCCAAAAAATAAAAATAAATTAACAAAAAATAAATGAGACGGTAAACAAGGATATTTTAATCCTCATCCTCCGAAGTCTCCCGAAACCCCCCATGTGCCAAGATGAAGAGGTTGGTCCCAACTCCCAACCATGTTTTCGTCCCATCTTCATCCATGTTCATTAGTTTGGCTTGTGGGAATGAAGAAATAAACTATAATTTGCATATAGCTAACGACAATTACATGGTCATGTCATATATTTTCACTGAAAATTGACACGTATCGGTAAATTGATCAATTTGAAACAAAATAAAAACGTAGTGACAAGCATTATGCAGTCTGTCGAATCTTATAATTGTTTAAATGTTGTGGGTTTCAATGAACGAGTGGATAAAAATAGATAAAAAAAAAAAACCAATGTATCTTATGAAATGTGTAATCAAAATCGAGTTTGAAATGTCAACTTCATTTTTCCTCCTACTTTTCCATACCAACCTTTTCTTACTTCTACCAAACACACTCTTCTCTTGCTCACATTAATCATGGATGCAACAACTATATTTTCTTATACAAAAATTAGCCTAATAAATAACTAAATCACATCACGAGGAAAATGCCATCGAGTCACCAGCCAATAATATTCAGCCACGTTCAGGAGTGAGTTATTTGCTGTATCAAGACCATGTGCATCCCACCAACAGGTCCAACTGCTCTTTACGCGTAAACGTTATCACGTGTTGATTTCTTGTTGACTAACGGAACGTGCAATTGCCTTCTGCTTCATAAAATACTTTTATAATAAACGGTGTATGTGTGGCCCACCTTTCGGCCGTGCTGTTGAAATGCATTGAAATACTTTACCGCGTTGTTCGTAACGCCGTTATCTCATCTCTTATTTTTCAGAAGTTGAGTAGTTAGCCCCCTATTTCGCAATCATTAAAAAGAATTTTTAGAAAAAATGAATTTTAAAATATTGATTTTTTAAGAACGTGTGGTTAAAAAATAAAAAAAATAAATTAAATTTATATGTTAAATATTTTACTGTGAAAATGGGTAGTTAAAAATGAATTTGAGAAAAAAATAAGTTTTGAATTAATAAGAATTAGAATATTTAGATATTCAAAATAGTGGAAATTGCATTAAAAGGTGTGAATTCAATACTTTCAGCTAATGCCCGTGATGTACTGATATCTTTTATTGCAAACCAAAAGTCAAAATATGATCTACTAATATCTTTTATAGCAACCCAATTGTCAAAGGTTTTGTTACTTGTACACCGCCCCGGTGAATAAACCCAACAGAGAGGGCGTCCACGATTTTTTATTGCACGTGAGCCATTCTACTTGTGACGGGACTGTACACTGGGATGTCAATCCTAATGTACAAGTAACAAAACCCAATGTCAAATAAGCTTTTAGTACGAGAAATAAGATATTGAATAAACGATTAACGAGGCTAATAGTAAACACTTGAGAAAAATCAAAATAACATCCATCTCCGACCATATTTGTAATGCCAAATGTCCAAAAAGGAGATGTAACATGACAACTTGTCAATCGTCCTCCGGAAACATTTGGATACTTTAGTTTAGCCTATAGAAATCCTAGAATTCGATGAATTTATGAATAAGGACGATGTTACATGTACATCAAGGCTTACATAATACCTTACATAATGTCACATGACACTCTATCATTTGCAATTTTAAAACACGATCAGTTTTTTCATCCAATTTTTTTTCCCTCCACATCATTTCGGTCACTTCTTCTAGCATTTTTTTTTATATATATATACAAACATCAAAATACTCTAAATAAGACAATGTTACATATACATCAAAGTTTAGTAATGTCTTAAGGTTGAGAAAAAGACAAATTGATTGCAAGAATGGTAATAAGTAATTGACAATGATCAGGGTGGTTGGAATAAAAGCTGCAACTTTGAGTAGGGTGATCAACGTGGAATTTGTAGCGTTCCATGTGAAAAATTGAAATGGAATAGATGATTTTATTTTATACGTTTATATCGTGTATTGATTCATCCAATTAGAGGTTGGCATAGTTTAATTCGACATTGTTTCAAGATAGGATTAAACCATATGTACAGAAGAAAAAAAATTTAACAAAAATTTTACACTCACTAACATGTGTGGGGCCCACCGAAATAAAAAATGAAAAAAATATCCACCCACTCCCCGCATGTGTGTATCTGATTTTCTTCAGTGAAACCATGCTTGTGTACATGAAACATGGTTCTTCGAGACATCACACCGAATTGAGTATAACATGGAATGAAATGATTTTGTGAGTGGACATTATTGACAAGACCTTCACATTAATGATTTATGGGAGGAATCACTTAATAAGTCTAAATTTTATTAATTGATAACACTGCCTGTGTGGGAGGAATAAACCCTGAATTCTGAAATAAATGGAGTGGGTCATATATACATATACACACACATATATATCTATAATTATAATGGAATTAATAATTGAATCAAGTAGGTGTTCAGTGAAGGAATCACATGCTCAATAGGTCTTTCTAGTTATTATTAAATCATTCTCAACTTTGACTTTAGAAACAATTAGGGTCTATTTGATAAAAATTTTAAGCCCCGTTTGATACATATTTTTGAAAAAAGAATGCATTTTTACTGTTGATGCGATGAGAAATATGTGGTTGAAAAAGAAGGAAAAGTTATTGATGTGATGAAAAATATTATTTTATTGAATAATGTGTGGTTGAGAATGAGTAGAATAATGAGAATGAAAAAAATTAATGTGGATCAAACGGGGAGTCAAAAACTATTTATGCAACTAATATTTTACTATTGAATTTGTTTGGATAATTTTCTAGAAGATTCTCTTTTAATCTTCTACTCTTACAGAAAATGTTAAGATTTTAATTTTGATTCCTTACGGACCTTCTCGTCAGGGCGGATGTAGGGGACTAGGGTCGGGCCGTAACCCGATGCAATCCTCAGTCCATTTAGTTTTTCATGTGTAAAAAAAGTTTTTATGCAATTTTCTTTTTTTAGCCCGAGATCTTTTTAGTCCAATCTTGAATTCTCCCCTATTTCTCGTGTTGCATTCATTTTGAGAAACCAATTTTTTCTTGGTGCATTTATTGATTGATTTATTCGTTTATTCTCTACTTTTAAGTAGCGCTCTTGGGATACAAGATGTCATTTCTTTGTACAAGGTTTATGCCATTCTGCCTTTGATTACATGTGTGAGGGAAAGAGCGAAAAATAGTTCTCATGTTGAATAAAAACGACATTTTCATCTATTAAGGACATACATGCATAAAAGATGAAATGTGAGGTACTTAAATGTCATAAAAAATTCGTTAGAGATTTACATTAATTAAAGGTTGATAACCCCAATTTAAAACAGCAAACAAGTTGTTAACGGCACGTAACGGGGGCAAACGGCGTAAATTTGCAGAGAAAGCGGGGGCACGAACAAGAACTGTGGGACCTGTAAATTCTTTTAAGAGCCCCATATGTTCCTCGTGCTCTTTTCTATTTTTTATCTAAACCTCTTTAAATCCTCCATTTGCATTTCATTTAATTTCAACTACTTGTTCACACATACAGAGAGAAACATCCGTTGAATTTATTGATTATTTTTGAAGTGCAAGTTGCAATCTTAAAAAACATATAAGTTTTTCAGATGGGTTTATCGGAAATTGTGGATTCCGGCAGGTTTTCCAGCCAGAGGTCCAACTTTTCCCAGAAATGTAGTCTGTTGAGTCAGTACTTGAAAGAGAAGGGTAGCTTTGGAGATCTTACTCTTGGACTCGCTCACAATTTTGAACCAAAAGGTTAGAATTAAGCCCATATGTCTGTCTACATAAACCGCCACCCACTTCCATGAAGAACAAGCAATCAAATCTATAAACTATGAGCTGTAGATCTGTTTTTATTTCTTTCTTTTCGGGGTTTTTTGATTGAGTGAATTTTCTAAAATTTTCTCCTTTTTTTTTTTTTT
>CAIGRT010108556.1:0-10601 GCA_903798405.1 Fraxinus platypoda | reverse complement strand
TCTTCGCTTTAATCTTGAATCTCGTTATGAATTTCTTCTCTTGATATTGCTCTTCGATCTCTCCTTGTATCTCTCTTTTTTCAATGGTGGAACCCCTAATTTGTGCCTTCTTTTCTCTATTTATAGTTCCCTCCACGTCCTTGGGAAAATTGGAGTCTTTTTATGGCCTTTTCGCGGCCCAAATCAATAAAAACCCTTGGCGGCGGCGCAACTCCTAGGGGCCGCGAACATTCTTCACGCAGCACCTGGGCGCTGTCTTGTTGAAATTTTTGTGAAGGGCAACTTGCTGAATTCTTCAGCTGGTTGGGTGAAGTGCAGCGCCTGAGCTCTACCTTGCTGCACATTTTCTGCCGGCGCTTGGGCGCTTTATTTATGGCGCCTTGTTTATGGCACCAATTTTCTGCCTCTTTTCTTCACTTTGGCTTGTTTATACAATTCAATACCCCTTCTTCACCTCTTTACCATATCTTCAAAACAACACTAGCAAACATATTAAAACGTTCTATAATCATAAAGTTAGGCCAACAATTAAGTTAAATTTAGTATAAAATTCGAGCGTAAAACACACTCGTCAAATACCCCCAAACTTAACTTTTGCTAGTCCTCGAGCAAAAGCATATACAAAGAAAATCAACAAGAAACGACAAACACTACTAAGTCGGATAGCTTGCAATTTAACTCAGTACTGAGAACATTATATCATATCTATGAATGTCTTCAAAATTACATTACAAGAGCTAAACTTTCACTTATCCAATACAAACGGGGGTGTGTGTGAAAAATCAAGCATAACTTGCAACATTCACAAGTTGGTTCAATTTCCACCCCTCAATGGACAATTCTTTCCTTACTTCGCTCGTGAGATTCACACACCCCCAAACTTGTTTTCTTTTATGCTCTCACCAAGGTGTAATCCTAAGTTTAATTTCACTGAGTACTTCATTACACCTCTCTAACTTAGTTTCGTTTAACCGGCAATGTCAACAATTTATTCATGTGATGATTCTCCCAATGATGCGTGTTCAACAAACTAGCTTATACAAGGTAATTCAAACCCACTAATAATCTAGGCCCCCAACAATGAATTATTTTTTTTTTAATAAACTTCATCCCATTATTGACCTCACCAATTTTTCTCTTCTTGACCCCTGTAGCGAGCTTTCAGTCGGTAACTTCCCGACTTTTGAATGCCAAAGGTACCAGGTTTCAAGATCCCCTACAGACTTAATTATTCGAGTCAAAAAGGTGCGAGCGTGAGACCTAAGCTAAATCAGTGCATTTGCTTATTTTTTTTATAAAAGAAAAGCAAAATATATAGGGGTTAGATCCATAGCCTTTGGTCATCACCAAGCGTATACTAGAGAGTCGAAAACACTCTACACAATTCTTATTCCATGCACGGAATCACCACAATCCTAAGACATCGCGCTTTATGAAAAATGGGAGCAATCTAATCGCCTCAACGTGATGTTCATAAAAACTAAAATTTATGGTGCTATACGTAGTTCTGTCAATCAGCATGACAAGGTCCAAAACTTGATAAAAGTCATTGATGATCAATTCGTCACTTCAGATAAAGCATTAGCAAGCACCCTTATAATGAAGTTCTCATCCTTAAAGCTTACCAGTGTGAAAGGTGTGCGCGAGCACATAAGGCAGATGAGATACATTACGGCTCAACTTAAGAAACTCGAGGTTGAGATGTTCGGATCCTTTATTGTACACTACATCTTGAATACACTCCCACAACAGTATGGACCTTCCAAAATCTCGTACAACACACATAAGGATAAATGGTCAATTAATGATTATGTATGTTCAAGAGGAATAGAGGTTTATAATGAAACTCGTGGGAAAGGGAAGGCTCAAGCCAATTATAAGGGGAAAGGTAGAATACCATCCCAAGCCGATATCAAGAAAGAGGTCAAGTGTTACTTCTGTAAAAGAAGGGACACATGAAGAAAGATTGCGCCAAATTCAAGAAATGACTTGAGTATAAAGGTAATCCAACCTCATTTGTTTGTTATGAATCTAATATGGTTATTGTAACTATTAACACATGGTAGATTGACTATGGATCTACAATCCATATTGCAAACTCTTTGCAGGGTACACAAAACCTAAGTAAGCATGTGGGAAGTGAACAAAATATCTCATCCAAAAACAAGATGGACTCACATGTGGATGTTATAGTAACATGCATTTTAACTTTGAGTGATGGCTTTGTTTTGAAATTAGATAGTACCTTTTATATTTCTAGTTTTTCACGAAACTTGATCTCTATTTCCAGACTTTTACCCATGGGACATTCCTTTAATTTTTCAAACACGTCATTCAGTTTATTATATAATTCTGATTGTGTAGGGAATGTTATTTTGTCTGATGGTATTTATCGTATTAATTTACAAAATGATATCACTTATAGTTCAATGCATGTTCTCAATGGCAATAAACAGTGTATTAATTAACGAAAACTCTTCTATGTTGAGTTAATTAAAAATTAGTAAATGATGGAGATACTCAGTGTAACACCCCGAATTTTCTTACTAATTTCATAAGGGCCTACACTTAATATTTGGTCATTTAGCAAATGAAATAATCCATGTCTAGTCTTGTCATCACACTAGAGTCCAAAAGTTAAAGTGATAAACTTAACCCACTTATTTGCATGAAGGATTTATTTCTTTTGTGTATATTTTTTAAATTTATCATAAATTTGATTTGGGTCCAATATTTAAGTATAATAAAAGTTGATAAAATATATCAAATATTATACTCATTTTGTAGCTTGTGTTAAATAACATAAATTGGGTTCAAGAAAAAAAATTAAATTTAAACTACGATGTCTGAGTTATTCTGATAGAAAAAAAGTATTATTATCCAATATTTTATTAATATATAATATATATTTTAAAAAAAAAAAGAATATGCATGGATCATGAATTCATACGATTACCCAGGGAAATCAAACTATATTTGAAATTTAATAATTTAAAACCCATTAAACTCATTATTCAAGATAATGATATAGTAGTTAACCCCATGAAACCTTATTAACAACAAAATTCATTTGAATTTCTAGAGTTATGTGTCCAAGGTGTAAAGTGAATACATATGTATTGAGGTGAGAAGTTTTCCTTTGTCCACATAGAAATTGGTGTTTCACACGTCTACACACTCATACTTTTGAAAAGGAGTATCATTTTACTTCACAAGCTATATTTCAGAATTTATTTGGCGTCAATTGAGGTAAGAGTACATAGTGCAAAGTGGTAAATTCTTATTTCTTGATGTCTATATAAATTTTGGCATGAAATTAAGACCTTCGAGTCGATTTTTATGTAAATCCTTTGAGATAGACTGTTAGGTCGAATATGTAAATCCTACGGGATATAGGAATTCTTAAGAAATGCCTTGAGCTATTGGATATTGCAATCAGTTTGTTCTAAATCTAAAAATATCGATATGTTATGTCATTTTAGATTTATATAATTTTAAATAAGAATATGCACGTATTTTTACTGAGTATTTAAAATATTCACTCTTACAATAACTTTTCAGATTAGAACGAGTCGTGTGGACTCGTGGAAGATTGACTGCGTGATGCTTATGGGGTCAATTGAGCCTTTTCTAGTGAATATATATGGAACTCAACAATCGGAGCCCAATATTGGTAATGTGTCGATTGTACGAGATTTCATTGATGTATTCTCTGGTGGCTTACCTGGCACACCACCTGATAGGCAATTAGAGTTCATAATTGACCTCGTACCTGGAGCAACTCCAGTATCTAAAGTTTCATACAGGATGACACCAAAAGAACTACAAGAATTAAAGATACAGTTGCAAGAATTGTTAGATAAAGATTATATCCGACGAAGTACGTCTTCTTTGGGTGCACTGGTTTTGTTTGTGAAGAAAAAGGATGGTTCAATAAGGATGTGCATTGATTAAAGAGAACTAAATCGGTTGACTATCAAAAATAAGTATCTGCTTCCTCGAATAGAGGACCTCTTTAATTAGTTTAAAGGTGCAATAGTATTTTCCAAGATTGATTTGAGGTCTGGTTATCATCAAGGCAACCAATAATTCACAGACGGCATTTAGAACTCACTATGGTCATTATGAATTTACGGTAATGCCCTTTGGATTAACAAATGCCCATGTAGTATTTATGGATTTGATGAATAGAGTATTTCATCAGTATTTAGATCAATTTGTCATTGTCTTCATCGATGAAATTTTGGTGTATTCGAAGAATAAGGATCAACATGAAGAACAACTCAAGATAGTGTTGAAAACACTACGAAGGGAGAAATTGTAAGTCAAATTCAAGAAATGTGAATTTTGTCTTGATCTTATAGTTTTCCTTGGTCATGTGGTTACAGCATAAGGGATTGAAGTAGTCCCTACTAAAGTTGAGGAGGTAACCAACTGGTCTAGACCGACGAATGTAGGTGAAGTTCATAGTTTCGTAGGACTAGTCGGTTATTATCGGAGATTCGCTGAAGGATTCTCCAAAATATCTGGGCCAATGACCTAACTAATTAGAAAGGACGTAAAATTTCAATGGACTGAGAAGTGTGAGAAGAGCTTTCAAGATCTGAAACAAAAATTAGTTACAGCTCTAGTTTTAGCTATACTAGAGGGCTCAGATGGATTCATTATATACAGTGATGCATTCAAACATGATTTCGAATTTGTACTAATGCAATTTGGGAAGGTAATCGCATACACCTCAAGACAACTAAAACAACATGAGCAAAACTACCCTACGCATGATCTAGAGTTGGCAGCGGTATTACATTCTCTAAAGATATGGCGTCACTACTTTTACGAGGGAAGTGTGATACTTCTACAGATCATAAAAGCTTGAAATACTTTTCACTTAAAAAGATTTGAATATGAGGCAGAGAATGTGGTTAGAGTTAGTTAAGTATTATAACTGCACTATTTATTACCATCCCAATAAGTTTAATGCAGTCGCAGATGCTTGTAGGAAAACAGTGGGACAACTAGCAGTTCTACCCACAACTCAAGTACAATTGGTAAAGGAGTTCAAGAAATTGAAATTAGAAGTTGACATTCCACCAACTCATGTTACTGCAATGATTGTGGCATCAAATATTCAACCTACTCTTAGGTGTCGAATCAAGGATACCTAAGACAATGACCCATTTTTGAGGAAAATTAAGGCAAAAGTTGGTACAAGTAAAAGAAAGGGTTTTGCAATAGAAGATTACAATACTTTGATATTTAATGGAAGGTTATGTATACCAAAAGATGAGAGAATAAGAAAAGAGATATTAGAAAAAGCTTATTCTGCACCGTACGCTGCACATCCCGGTGGTATGAAAATGTATCGAGACCTTCGAGATATATCTTGGTGGAGAAATATGAAAAGGGTGATTGGTCTTTTTGTCAAAAAGTGTATAATATGTCAGCAAGTTAAAACAGAACATCAAAGGCCATCAGGGCCATTAAACCCATTGGAAATTCCGGAGTGGAAAAGGGAGCAAATAGCTATGGATTTTGTTGTAGGTTTTCTGAAGTCGACGTAATTCAAGAATTACCAGAACCTCCTGAATAAATAGTTGAACCACAAGTTTCTCGAGAAGAAGATGGTACAACATTAAGAAGATCTATTAGAACAAAAAGGTTGGAAATTCCTGGTGATTATAAAGTGTACCTACAAGAACATGACTACAATATGGGAGCTGAAAATGATCCCAAGTCATTTTCACAAGCCATGAGTTGCAAAAAGTCGGAATTATGGTACATTGCTATGAAGGAAGAGATGAGTTCATGAAGAGTAATGGAGTTTGGGATCTTGTTGACTTGCCTATGGTGCCAAGTTATTGGTTGTAAATGGATCTTTGAGACTAAGAAAGACTCGCTAGGCACATTGAGAGATACAAAGCGAGACTTGTGGCTATGGGATTCACTCAAAATGAGGGAATCGATTATATAGAGACCTTCTCTCTGTATTATTTTGACACAGTCCAATTTGACCTTGAGTTACAACAAACGGATTTGAAAACGGCATTTGTCAATGGAGATTTAGAGGAAGAGATTTATATGAAACAACCTAAAGGATTCTCCTCTAATGATTGTGAGCACTTGGTATGTAAGCTTAAGAAATCTATATACGATCTAAAACAAACGTCCCGTCAATGGTATTTTAAATTCCATGGAGTAATTTATTCATTTGGATTTGTTGAAAATCACATGGATCAATGTATATATACCACAAGGTTAGTGAGAGTAAAATTTGTTTTCTTGTTTTACATGTAGATGGCATTTTACTTGCAACCAATGATAATGTTTGTTGCATGATGTGAAACAATTTCTCTCTAAACATTTCGATATGAAAGATATGGGCAAGGCATCTTATGTCATTGGCATTAACATTCATAGAGACAGATTAAGAGGTATTTTGAGTTTATCTCAGGATACATATATCAACAAAAATTTAGAGAGATTTCGAATGAAGGATTAATCGCCAATTGTAACTCTCATTGTGAAGGGTGATAGGTTCAATTTGAACCAATGCCCAAAAATGATCTAGAAAATGAACAAATGAAGAACATTCTGAAAGCCCAAGATTGGCTAACCAAGAGGGGGTGAACTGGTTTTTAAAACTTTTTCGTTAATAACACAAGTTTTAATGCACTTAGTGAGCAAATAAAAGAAGGTAATTAAACACAAATAATTAAGTAAATGGAACCACGTAATTTGTGCAAAGTAAAAGCGATACAAAGTGCAAATGGTATAGTTATGGAGGTTCGATTCAATACAATGATCTACTTCCCCCGTTACCAAGCTCTCCGATACCAACAAGGCCTTTTTCACTATGTTGATTGGCTCATGGTGCAATCCAACCCTTTACAACGCTTCCGATGACTTACAAACAAGGAGCACTGATCCTTTTACACTGTTGAGCTTTACGGGACCTCAACACGACCCAAACTATTGAGCTTTACAGGACCTCAATATGACCCTCGATTCAAAAGAGTTTTACAAGTGAAATCTTCTCTTCTTAATGAATAATGGATTCAAAGTTGAGAACTTGAAGAGAAGATGGCAAACACTTTAATAGATAACAATGAATATAGCTCAAGTGTTGGATTTGAAAAACTTTGATGGAATTGATTTTCTAAGTTTAGAATAATCAAATGTTTTTCAAATGTAAATCAATTTATATGGATAAGTAAATAGTAAAGACCGGGGATTTATCTCAGTTAATGCTCACTTTTTGCTCTTAGAATGGTTAATATTGAATGCAAAGTGAGTTGGTATTTATAGGTGAAAAATCATCAAAAACTTTGCCAAATCGGACGCAGTGTAACGGACATCCGCCACATACCGGATGGTCAACTAGCCGTTTTGTCAGAAAATCAGAACGGTTGAATTTTTGACCGTTTAAGCTAAAACTGCCATACCGGAAGTCCGTAGGCATACCGAACGTTGGGTAAAACGTCCTCGTTTTAATTTTTAACAAATGTAAGTTCTTGAGGGACATTTTGAAAATATTTTTCAAGGTAAGTAGCATTTTTCAAATATAATTTTTGAGGTTTTTACCTTTTGAAAAATAATTTTTATGCAAACATTTTTGTATCGTGATTTTTCTATCGTAAAATCAAAACTTGAGCTCGTCTCAATTCGTTGCCAAGTATTAAAATGTTTTGCCTTTACATATGATTGTACAATGTCTAATCGTCTTGGTTTTGTCGTTCTTTTGACTTGTATCTTGATTTGCATCTTTTGCGAATCTTTAAGTTCCAATCGATCGTCATATGCAAGTTATTTTGCCTTGAACTTTGTGTCTTCAATTTTATTGATTTACAATTGTTCACTATAGATACTCGAAATCAATTTGTTAGAGATAAACGTAATTTGTTTGTGATAATCAAAATGAGACGTCAACCATAGGTCAACAATTTTTCCATTTTTTATTATGACAAACACAATGATTTGCAATGTACACATTAAACAAATTGATAAGGAATACATATATTCCCCATATTTATTTCACTTATATTCCCCCTGTTTAAACATAATCATGCAAATCTATATCTTATATCCTCCCCCTTTTGGCATAAGCAAAAAGTACGACAATAATAAGCAAGAAGTGCAGTTATAGAAAGCAAGAATGATTCAGCATTTCATTTTAATAATTCAAGTAGGCATTGCAATACATAATCAAAATAGTCAACCATAGTCAAACTCAGTGATATTAAATAAAGTTAAAATAAAACTACTGTGTAGGAGGAGGATGCGGGAATCGAACAAGGAATTCGGTAAAGAAGGCAGTCTGCTGGGCCTGCATCTCGGCCTGTCGTGCAAGGATCACATCCTGATGTGCCTAGATGGCGTCCTGTTGGACCTGAAGCGTAGCTTGCTGTGTCTGGATATGAGTAAGTATCCCGCTCATCCCGTCGACTGTCATAGTAAGATAATTGATCCGCCCACTCAAACGAGAAAATTGGTCCTCGATGAGCGCTTGACCTCGGAATAGCGCGTGAAGAACCTGTGGCAGTAGGCATGCCCTCATCGTCATCATCCTCCTCTTCTTCGAATGGTAGTGTAGAAGGCCCCGAAGCCGGGTCGAACCCCTTTGTCTCAGCCACCCATTGTCTGTCTTTCTTAATGATTTTCATGCATCTAAGAGTGGTGGAACTAATGGTGTCGGTAGGATGGGGTTTGATGAAGGCTTCGTCGTGAAGAGGGACGTCAAAGTGTTTAAAGAGTTTAGTTAAAAGCGTGATGTAAGGAAGTGCCTTAATATATCGTGAAGAATGGATGAGCTTCATAAGACCTAATGCGATGGTCGGGAAATCGATTCGCCGACCGACAAGGAAAGAGTCGAAAATGAAAAGATCAAAGCAATTTACCTCATCCAGATATCATTTCCTAGGTAAAATGATGTTAGTAATGATATTTTGTAGAACTTTACATGGGAGAGTAAGTTGGTGGGTCGAGATTTTTGTAACGTTTTCAAAATCTTTTCCCGTCACACTCACAAGCGTCGGCCGGGTTATAACCATCCACCCGAGGGTGGGTTTTGTGCACAAATTTTTGAATATCACATGGTGCAAGTTCGAGAAGAGTGCGAATGAGAGGTTTGGAGATGGTGACATGAACATTTTTAATAACACAAGAAATGTCTCCCGAACGAGTATTAATGGTCATATCCTGATAGAATTCTTGCATTAAACGTGGATATGCATTTTCTTCTAATGTGCAAATTGACACCCATCCCATGTTCATGAAGTGTTCTTCTATTCTAAATGTGGGTGCATCGAAAGTAAATGAAGGAAAATCTACATTTTTACCTAATAAAATGGGCGACTTCGCGAAGGGGTTCACTGGTTGCTCGGATTCGAGGTCCATTTCTACGTCGAATGATGGAGATGGGGATCGGTGAACGGTTTGGTTGAGTCTCTTTCCTCGACCTTGTGAAGTCGACATTTCACCAAAACAAAATTTGGGGATTTTCGAAAATTAGGGCTCAAGGGAAAGGATTTTGAAATATTGGAATGCAATCTTTGGAATCGATGTTATAGGATGTTAGAAACTTACAAAATAGTGGATTTCTATGAAAATTCAGATTTTGGAACAATTTGAAGTGAAAATATGAGACTCAAATTTGGTTGAGAAACGATTTTAGGTAGATATAATTGGGTGGAATAGATAATTATGGGTAAAAAATGATTGGAGACGAGTTGGATGAGGAAGAAAAAGTGGAGGAAGAGGAGGAAAATGAGAAGAAAAGTGAGGGAATCGCGATTTAAAAACCGAAAGATTCAGTACCGGACATCCGCTATGTTTATCGGACGTCCGGTATAATTGGCAGAAAAGTTCTGCCAATCCGGACGTTCTGTACCAGATGTCCGGTACCTTTTTTTTTTTATAGGATTAAAGATAATAAGAGGAATTTAATTTTGGGCATTGTTTTTCTCGAAAATACCTAAACTGCGTCTAATGAACGTGAAGCGTTCAGGTGCAAGAGGTTTTGTGAAAATATCGGCCAATTAAGTTTCCGTGTCAACAAATTCAAGCGAGATGTGGCCATTTTGAACATGGCCTCTACGAAAGTGATGTCTTATCTCAGTGTGCTTAGTTCGAGAATGCAAAATGGGATTTTTTGATAAGGTTATGGCACTAGTATTATCACACATGATAGGGACATGATCGTAAGATATGTGAAAATCGCTAAGAGTTTGTTTCATCCATAGCACTTGTGCACAACAGCTTGCGGTCGAGATATATTCAACCTCAGCCGTAGATAAGGCCACGGAGTTTTGTTTCTTGCTAAACCATGAAACTAGGGTGAAGCCTAGAAAGTGAAAAGTGCCGCTAGTGCTTTTCCGATCAACTTGATAGCTAGCCCAATCGGCATCCGAGTAACTAAGAAGATCAATGTGGGTTTGTTTTGGATACCAAAGTCCTTAGTTTTTAGTCCCACTAAGCTATCTAAAGATTCTTTTAACAGCTTTGAGATGAGATTCCTTAGGATTAGATTGAAATCTAGCACATAAGCATACACTAAACATAATATCGGGTCTACTTGCGATTAAATAGAGAAGGGATCCGATCAT
>CAIGRT010108555.1:0-17610 GCA_903798405.1 Fraxinus platypoda | reverse complement strand
AAATCCAACCAATTATGCAAATTTATGGAAGGAAACACCAAACTGATGTGAGAAATAAAGCATAATATCAAGATACATGATATTGGAATATAACTCAAATCCAACAAGAAGGAAAAATCTCACAGACAATATAGCTGTTCCTGCAGTATGGATATACCACAAATGAGCTGTCAGATCTTGATCTTAACCATGCAGATTTGAAGCCCAATGTGTTGTGCACTTGCTATCCAAATTTCAAGACAATTGGACCTTTGACCGCACAAAGATATATCTGTTTGATTGGAAAATGAATAGCTTCTTGAGAGAGAGTAAATGAGCTGCACTACTTCGAAATCGAGAAGGGAGATAAGAAAAAACATTTGTGTGCCATCTATAATTCCAGATTTTTGCATCGTGTCATTGATTCATCGCTATTTTTTTATTTTTTATTTTTTTTGTGACAATTGATCTTGGACCTTTTTTCCTTAACAAATCTATTTCTCAAAATTCTAATCTGTATTTTCAAAGTGTGACAAGGATGTCGAGGACGCTGAGGATGCCAAGGATGACACAACTGATTTAGTGATCGAATTAAGTCTCTTAATACAACCATGAGGGAGGGCGGGCGGGATGGCATGGTTGTGCAGAGTGTGTGCAAGTGTATCCGTGCAAGAAAAAGAATTGAAAGGCCAAACAAGGAAGTATAATCAATTAAAGGTAACTGAACATTCTATCACTGGTAATGCACGTTAATTAAGTAATGCTAAGAAGAAGATGATCTTACATTGATTTAGTATTAGCTCCAATCACATCCTTGAGGGAGAAAAAACTCGGAGTATGCACAACTGATTTAGAAATAAATCCCTTCCTATGAAGTATGAGAGTCTTCAGTTCTATTCTTTTAGGATCATAATATATTATCTTGTTCTCAAGGAATATATAAAATTTCTGGCAGCAGCTTATCAGTTGAAAATAGCAAGAGTTCCAACTTCCAACGCTCCAGTATTGGAATATTGACAGAGATCAACTTTGACCAAGATTTTTTATCATGGAAATTCTTCATTACCCATATATCAATCAAATCAACGCCAGAATTAGCGGACAACATAGATGTTAAGAATTGGGGTACTCCTTTTAGCAAGGTTGATCTTTTAATATGGAACCTCAAATCTTAACATGGTATTAGAGTCAAGCCCCAGACTTAGCCATGTGGATGAATTCCTCATAATGCCGAATGAAGGTGGTGAGCCTCGGTCTGCTCGCGATGGGATCCATGGATGAGCTCTTATTTTAATTTTTTGATTCGCAACAAATTCTATAAAAATACCTAACAATTACGGTGTTCAAGAACAAAACACTAACTTTAAACACCAAATAATTATGCAAATTTACGGAAGGAAACACCAAATTGATGTGAGAAACAAAAAAAATAATATCAAGATACTTGATCTTGGAATACAACTCAAATCCAACAAGAAGGAAAAATCTCACCGACATTTGTGTGCTACCAATAATTCCAAATTCTTGCATCGTGTCGTTGGTTCATCGCTATTTTTTCATCAATCTGTTTTGGACCTTTTTTCCTTAGTAAATCGATTTCTTGATGTTCCAGTCTGTATTGTGAAAATGGACAAGGATGTTGAGGATGCCGAGAATGATACAACTGACTTATTGGTCAATTTAAGTCTCTTAGAGCTTGTTTGGTAGGAATTTTTTGGGTAAAGAATTGATTTTGAATAGTGATATGATGAAAAATGTACGGTTGAAAAAGAAGATAAGATTATTGATGTGATGGAAAATATTATTTTATTGAAGAATGTGTGGTTGAAAATGAGAATTGATTTACTGTAGAAAAGAAGAATCCCTACCAAACAGGGCCTTAATACAAAATGAGGACATGCGTGCGTGGTTGTACAGAGTGTGTGCAAGCGTATCCATGCGGGAAAAAGAATTGAAAGGCCAAATAAGGAATTATTATCAATTAAAGTTAACAGAATATTCTATCACTGGTAATGCATGTAAATTATGTAATTCTAAGGAGGAGATGATCTTACATTGATTTAGTATTAGAGTCTAAGAAGAAGATGATGATGATCTTGAGGGAGAAAAAATGCACAACTGATTTAGAAATAAATCCCATCCTATGAAGTATGAGAGTCTTCAGATCTACTCTCGTACAATCATAATATATTATTTTGTTCTCAAGGAATATAAAAAATTTCTGACAGCAACTTGTCAGCTGGAAATAGCGAGAATTCCACCTCCCCAATGTTGGAAAATTGATAAAGATCAACTTTGACCAAGAATTTTGTTAGAATTGATATGTGAATGAAGTAATTCTCATTAACTTGGAATAAACGTACACCAATCCTTTTATAATACAAGTGCAAGAGAATCTAAGCTAAAATAGGAATGAAATCAGTAGAAGATTACAATATGAGGAATAAGGAAATAATCTCATTCAATATGGTTATTACTGTTAATACTCCTCCTCAAGTTGGAGCATGAAGATCTGTAATGCCCAACTTGTGAGTGAAATGAAGAAAAAGGTCCTTCCCGAGAGCCTTGGTAAAAATATCAACCAAATTAAGCTTGGTAGAAATATGTGTAGAAGGAGCAACCCAGAGAGGTACTTCTCACGCACCAAATGGCAATCGATTTCAATGTGTTTAGTACGCTCATGAAAGACAGGATTGCGAGTGATGTGAAGAGCAGCATCATTATCACAAAAAAGCAAAATGCGTTGCGAGTGTAAAACAACAAGATCATGCAGAAGAGACTTGAGCCAGACAAGTTCACAAATGGTCATGGCCATTGCACGGTACTCAGCTTCGGCAGAGGAGCGAGAAACAACTGTCTGTTTTTTTGTGCGCCAGGAAATGGGGCTGGTCCCAAGTGTAATAAAAACCCAGTGGTGGAGCGACGAGTGGTGGGACAACTTTCCCAATCAGAATCCGAGTATGCGGAAAGCCGAAAATCACACTGTGTAGAATAAAATAATCCATGCCCAAGAGATCCCTTCAGGTAACGGAGAAGATGGGGTACGGTTGATGAGATATGTAGCAGTGAGAAATCACCTAGAAAAGTGAAGGGAAGATGAGCTTAAAAATGTAAGCATCGAGCGACATTTAGAATATGACGGTGCTTACGCTCAGCAACACCATTTTGTTGAGGCGTTTCTATGCAAGTGCGTTCATGGATGGTACCTTGTTCAGAAAGGAAGTCCTGGGTTGCATTAGCAAGGAATTCTTGACCATTATCAATGCGGATGTGTTGTATGTTGGAATTGAATTGAGTACGGATCATAGCAAAAAATGTACGAAGACTGGGTAAAGTTTCGGATTTGAAACGCATGAGATACATCCACGTAAATCGAGTGTAGTCATCAACAATTGTTAAAAAATAATTTGCACCGGATAAAGAAGTAGTGTGATAACCACCCCAAATGTTACAAAAAATACGTTCAAAAGGCAACGAACTCTTATTTGTAATTAATTGAAAAGGTAACCTAGTATGTTTTCCACGAGTACATACATCACAATGATTACGAACTGGAGAACGAGAAATAAATTGGGGAACATTATGGGGGAGGATGACCTAAACGTTGATGCCAGGTGTCAAAAGAGATCTGACTAGATGATTGAAGAGCAGTTGCTGGAGTATTCTTGAAGTAGTACAGTCCATTATGCTCATCACCCACTCCAATCAGCATCTTCGTAGTTAGGTCCTGAAAAGTACAAAATGTGGGAAAAAAAGAAACAACACAATTGAGAGACTTCGTGAGTTGACTAACAGATAATAAATTAAATTGAAAATCTGGAACGGATAAAACATTTGAAAGTGTGAGACGAGGTGATAAATTAATATCACCCGAATTAGACACAATGGCGTGAGAACCTGTGGGAAGACGAACAAAATGAGGGCTGGCATTATTGAAATTATTTAAACTTGAGGAGGTGATGTGGTGTGTTGCACCACTGTCTATTACCCAAACATTGGAAGAAAGAGAGGAAAAACCTGTGGATGAGAGGTTTGGGGGTTTGAGAAGTTCCATTAATTGGGCATATTGCTCGGTGGAGAGGCCAGGGACGGCACTGCTCGCGGTGGAGGGCACAAAGGTGGAAGGCTCAGAACCGGCTGACATTTGGTGTGCTGCCGATGATGAAACTCCCTGTCCATTTCACTTTCGCTGCGATGGCCACCATTCCGGGTAACCAATGACCTCAAAACACTTCGCACGAGGATGACCCGGTTTTCCACAAGCTTCACAAAGTGGAGTCCCAGTCGGCCAGACACACCGTAGGCGAGATGAAGCTGCTTGCGACACTGACGAACGGGTAAGGATGGCTGAAATTTTCGGTCGAGAGTTTAGCAATTGGACCAAGCCTTGGGCTTCTTCTTGGTGGAAAATGGCATAACAACGCCCAATTGAAGGAAGAGGTTCCATGGCCAAGATTTGGGACCGGAGTTGTTGGTAGCTATCGTTCAGGCCCATGAGAAACTGGTATACTCGATCCGAATCATGAGTTTCAGAGAGTGTTTTGGCTGCACCACAAGTACATGGAGTTGTACGTTGGAGTGAAGCTAATTAATCCCAAAGCTCCTTTAATTTTCCGTAATAGGTTGTAATGGATTGGTGCTCTTGATTGAGGTTTACCAGTTCATGTTTCAACCGAAATATTTTAGTTTGGTTACTCTGCTGAAAACGGGTTTCCAGTTCAACCCATAGGTCGTTAGGTGTTGCACAATAGATGAGGCTTCCGGCAAGAGATCGATCAATGGAATGAAGGAGCCACGACATTATCATGTCGCAGCATCTATCCCAGAGAAGGGCAGCGGCTGTATCGGTGGTTGGACGTTTAATAGTGCCAAGAATGAAATCCAACTTGTTTTTGGCATTCAAGGCACGTGTTATGGATCGACGCCAAGTAGGGTAATTGTCCCCACTGAGAACTGCATCGACAAGTAATTGATTGGGTTGATCGGATGAATGCAAGAACTAGGGGGATGAGGCATCTGTAATGGACTTGGTGACATCCGGTATAAGGGCAGAGTCATCCATGGTACATGTATGAATTCTTTAACCTAATGCTCTGATACCATGTTAGAATTCATATGTGAATGAAGTAATTCTCATTAACTTGGAATAAACGTACACCAATCCTTTTATAATACAAGTGCAAGAGAATCCAAGCTAAAATAAGAATAAAATCAGTAAAAGATTACAATCTGAGGAATAAGGAAATAATCTCATTCAATATGGTTATTAATGAACACAACAACTCTTCATTACCCATAGTTCAATCAAATCAACACCAGAAGTAGCAGACAAATATCGACAATCTCTAGTTATTTCCATGCTTATTCCACTCAGACAACTAATTAGAGGTAGGGGAAGTGATTTGAAGCACTCATTGCTAAACTCAAATGAGAGTACAAGATCCGTCCCACTACATCCATCGCCAATCCAATGAAGGGCCCCATTCAGATAGGTTGGAAGTTGGGAGCAAATCCAATGTTTCTCCATGATTCGGTTCCAAGGGTGTGTATCTCAACTACCCTATTAGAATAGAACGTTGTTCCATCAATTTGAGATTTAGCATGCTGATTTTTTCCTGGAGATAACACTTAAAGAACCTTATATTTATTAGTCTGTTGACGAAATCCAAGTCACCATACTCTTGTCAACATTCCCAGCTGTGAGAAGTTCAAATACTCATTTGTAACCTGATTGCATACAACGGTTGGGTCATTATGGGTGGTCTCAGACAAACGAAAGAAGTCATTACACGAATTCACTATAATGATCTTGTTATTCTTGTTATCTACGTAATGGTTCTCTTCCTCTTAGAATCTCATATAAAGCAAGTGCTTGAGCGTCAACATTTCGCAAAGGAATCTTTAATTTGTTGTCAATTAACATTTTTATTGCTGCCAAGATTCAATAAAATTGATTATATATGGCTCGATAAGGTCATGTGTTCTTGAAATTCGTCCAACATCCCAGGGTTAGACTAGAATGTCGTCTTTTGAATATGCCAAGTAATGCTTGGCATGGGGCCAAGTTTTGCACACAACTTGTACATTACAATCCCTTTAATCTACAAATGTAGCAGAATTTCTGTAATGATGAGATGAGCTCTGTTAGATCCATTATGGATGCTCTTGAACTTCTACGCATTGTTATGCCCATTATTAGATGAAAGATAGACAAGCAATATAAAATAAAAATATTAGCAACAATACAGAATAGAAATTATATGTTGCCAAATTTTGCACACACACTTTCATATTACAATCCCTTTAATGGACAGATGTAGCACAAGATTCATAAATCTGTGTTTTTTTTTATCAAGATATGAATTTCATAAATCTCAACCGTTGAAACAAATCGTCTTTATTCAAAATTCCTAGTGATGCCAATTTTGTTTATATGAGGGAGATAGGATAAAGGTATTAACATTGGTCGCCCAGCGGTTTGAAGAATTGGCTTAGGTAACGGTGCAATTTGGTTCCGAGTTTAAACAGTTGTTTGAACAAATATATAATGCAGTTTGTCTATGTACAGAGGATGGTGATTTGAACAAATGGATATGTGCTTTTAGTTTCTCGTTTAACATTTTCTATTACTGAAATCTTCTTTAGCCTATATTAATATGTTTGGTTGCTTCTACAAATAATTGTATACATGCATCACCAGTGATAGAATATTCAGTTAACTTTAATTGATTATAATTCCTTATTTGGCCTTTTCAATTCTTTTTCTCGCATGGATATGCAAGCACACACTCTGCACAACCACACATGCACGCCTTCATTATTTTATTAATAGACTTATTTCGATCAATAAGTCAGTTGTGTCAACCTCGGCATCCTCAACATCTTGGCCAATTTAACACTACAGACAAGAACATCAAGAATTTGATTTATTAAGGAAAAAAGGCCCAAAATAGATTGACGAAAAAATAGCGATGAACCAATGACAAGATGCTAAAATTTGGAATTATTGATAGTACACAAATCATTTTTCTTGTCTTACTTCTCAATTTCGAAATACTGTAGCTCATTCACTTTCTCAAGAAAATCCTCATTTTGTTGATGTTGTGAGTTTTATGGTGAAATTCACCATTTTCAGTGCATAAACCCCTATCAAATGATATGGTTAACATGGTATTGCTATCAAAGCCAAACAAAAGACTTGGTAAGTCTCGATGCCACCCATTTAGCATGTGTCTCACATTTGATTAAATAATTAATCTGCTCTATATGTAATGGAATACGTTGAAAACTGATGGTTTATGAAGAACAAAGAGGAGAGAAAGATAAGCTTTTCATTCACACATAAAGTGTTACTCGGCTAGAGAGTTTATACAATCAATCATACATAACAAAAGTATTTTTCAACAACTATCTCCACCTACTACCACTTAGTCTTACATGACAGCAACTTAACTTGTTGCAGGACCATACTTTGCCTAAGTTAAGTACACAAAACATAGGACAAACGATAACAAAAACATTAGTTTGATGACAACAAAAGTGTCACACAACTATCAACAATCCTCCTTGACACTTTTGCTAGAAACACCAATTTCTCAATGTTTCAAATCTTCCTTTAGGCAAAGCTTTTGTTAGAATGTCAGCATATTGATCTTCAAAATTGCAATGCTTCAGCTCCACTTCTTTCCTTTCTTGTGCTTCCCTGATTGAGTGATATTTGATCTTGATATGTTTAGTCCTTCCATGAAACACCGGATTCTTTACCATGGCAATAGTTGATTGATTATCACAATGAATGGTTGTTGCCAAAGTTTGTTTATTCTTCAGATCTTCCTTCCCTTTCCTGAGCCAGATTGATTGATTTGTAGCCTTAGATGTAGCTATTTACTCTGCTTCAGCTGTTGATTGAGCCACGGTTTTTTGCTTGACAGAATTCCAGCAAACAATGCTTGAACCAACATAAAATACATAGCCAGAGGTGCTCTTCATGTCATCAATTGATCCAGCCCAATCACTATCAGTAAAATCGGTTAAAAACAGAGTTCCCAATTTCCTGAAATTGATTCCCATCTCCTCTATTCCTTTAACATATCTCAGCATTCTCTTAACGCTTAGAAATGATTTACACTTGGTTCTTGTCTGAATCTAGATAACATATTTACAGCAAACATGATATCAGGTCTTGTTGCTGTTAAATAGAGCAAGCAACCAACGAAACTTATGTAAATGTTTTCATCTATTTTCTTGGCTTCATCTTCTTTCATCAGCTTCAAATTCAGAACCAAATGAGTGTTAACTGGCTTACAATTCTCCATGTTGAACTTTCTTAACAGTTCCTTAGCATATCTTCTTTGGCAAACAAAGATTTCATCTTGTGATTGTTCAATCTCCATTCCAAGGAAGTACTTCATTTCTCCCAAGTCAGTCATCTCAAACTCTTTCTTTATTTCATCTTTCACGTTTTCAATCAGTGTTGCATTGCTGCCTGCGACCAGAAAATCATCAACATACACAGATATGATGATAAATTCCTCATCCACTTACTTTATGTAGAGTGTTTGCTCATTCATGCTTTTGATTAAACCAAAGCTGCCTAAGTAATCATCCATTCTGCTATACCAGGTCCTTGGAGCCTGCTTTAAGCCGTAGAATGCTTTCCTCAACAAATACACTTTATCATCCTTTCCAGCTACAGGGAAGCCTTCTGGTTGCTTAATGAAATTTTTTTTCATTTAAGTGTCTATTTAGAAAGGCTGATTTTTTATCCAACTAATATATCTTCCAGCCTTTTTTAGCAACTATGGCAAACAACATCATTATTGTTTCAAACCTGGCCACTGGAGCAAATGTATCAGTAAAGTCAATGTCATATTGCTGAGCATAACCTTTTACAACTAGCCTGGCCTTAAGTTTGTTGATAGAACCATCAGCATTTAGCTTGGTTCTATACACCCACTTAACTCCAATTACATTCTTGTTTTTTGGTCTGTCAGCCAGCACCCATGTTCCATTCTTTTCAATCACTTTCTGCTCCTCCTTCATTGCATCTATCCACTTGTAAATCAGCTGCTTCAGTAAAGTTTGAAGGCTCCAGTACGGCTGAATTATAAGTAGCATAGATATCCTCAAGTGATCTAGTTTTGATCACTTCATTTTCTGAATCTGATCCACCGTCAGGTTCAGCTTCATCTTCATTGATGATAGCATCTTCTTCTTGTGGAACCTGTCTTGGAACCTCCAATTTGTTTACAGTATTTGGTTTCCAATTCCATGAAGAATCTTCATCAATTTTGACATCCCTGTTGGACATTATCTTTTTGGTTTGAGGATTATATACCCTATATCCTTTTGCTTTTCCACAATAACCAACCAAGAACCAACTTCAGCCTTTTGACTAAGCTTACCCCTTTTTGCATCAAGAATGTAAGTGTAACATATGCTTCCAAACACTTTCAGGTGAGCCACATCAAATTTCACTCCATACCATGCTTCATAGGGTGTTTTCTTGTCCAAAGCTTTAGTTAGTAGTCTATTAAGAAGGTATATAGTTGTTTTCACAGCTTCAGCCCAAAATTCCTTTGGTGCCTTCTTCTCCAACATAAGACATCTGGCCACTCCATAACTGTTCTATTCTTCCTTTCACAAACTCCATTTTGCTGAGGTTAATAGGGAATAGTCAGCTGATGTTTTCCAACTTCATCACAGAATCTGTCAAACTGGCTGCAGGTATATTCAGTGTCATTATCTGTCCTTATGGCCTTAATCTTGTAGCAACTTTCGTTGTCTACAAAGCTTTTAAACTTCTGAAAAACTGCTGCAACTTCAGACTTCATTTTCAGAAAATAAATCCAACACATCTTTGTTAGATCATCTATAAAGAGAACAAAATATGTGTTGCCATTTAGAGTTGGTGTTCTCATTGGACCACACACATCAGAATGGACTAATTCCAGTTTATTTGAAGCTCTTCTTGACTGATTTTTAGGAAATGGAATCCTGGTTTGTTTTCCCAATTGACAAACATCACACACACAAGCATCATCATGTACTTTTGGCATATTCTCCACGAGTTCTAGTTCATTCAAGTGCTTGAGTGAAGTGTAATTAGCATGTCCAAAACGTTTATGCCACAGGGAAGACTCAATCAAAATACTGGTGAGAGCATGAGAGTTTATATTTTTCCATTCCAAAGGGAAGCTTCTATGTTTCATTTCAACTGTCATCAGCTCAAGGTTATTAGGATCCAATATAGTGCAGCTACTATCTTTAAATATTAAGGTATAATTCTTCTCAATCAACTTTCCAACACGTACCAGATTTTGATCTATATCAGGCACATAGAGTACATCAGAAATAAATTTGATACATGATGGCGTCTGGACATAATCTTTCCCAATTCCTCTCACTCTACATACTCTCCATTTCCAACCTTAATTCTTGATCTGTATGCATCATTTAATTCCACAGAGATGCTTGAGTTTGAAGTCATGTGATGAGTGCATCCACTATCTAGCAACCAAGTTTCAACCCAGCTGCCAACTCTGTAGTTTATGGCTGAAAAAAGATGCTCCTCCTGCTGATTTTTTGCTACTTTAGCCTACTACAGATCCTTCTTCTCCTTTTGGTTTTTACATACCTTCTCCACATGACCAAACTGTTTGCAAGCTCTGCATTGAACTCCACGTCTAAACCAACACTACTTTGGAGAATGACATTTTCTTTTGCAATGAGGACAGGGAGGATACTTTACATCCTTGCCTGCACCTTTGTTGTTTTCAACCTCCTTCTTCTCGTGTTGTGGTTTCTTCACTCCAAAATCGGTTTGAGCTTTATGTTTTCCTTTAACAAACAAATCTCCTTGAACCTGTTCTTCTTGCCTGAAGAGTCTCCTTCTGTAGCTTGGAGTGCATTTATAAGCTCAGCCAAGGTTATGCTTGACAGGTCTCTTGAGTCCTCAAGAGAAGAGATACTGGATTTAAATTTTTTAGGCAAACTTATCAACACCTTTTTTACAACCTTCTTGTCTGGTAAATCATCTCCCAACTACCTTATTTGGTTCACCACTTTCATCAGCCTATCAGCAAACTCCTTCACCGTTTCTGTGTCCTTCATCTTCAAGGTTTCAAACTCCCTTCTAAAGTTTAGCACTTGCATCTGCCTTGTTTTTTCATTGCCTCGGAACTCCTCCTTTAATCTGTCCCAGGTCTCTTTTGCAGTTTCACAGGTTATGATCCTAGTGAAAATTGCATTTGAAACAGCAGATTGAATGCAAGAAAGGGCCTTGAACTTCTTTGCTATCTCTTCACTATGCTGTTTCAATTGAGCAATGGTTGGATTAGCTCTCAATGGTGGCGGTTCTGTGATTTCCCACAGATCATAAGCCTTCAAGTATGCTTTCATTTTTGCAACCCAAAAATCATAGTTTTCTCCTATAAACACAGAAGGTATGGTGCTGAAAAACCAGTTGAAGCCATCTCGCTCACTTACCAAACACTCGGCTATTTCAGTGAAGGGTAGCTCTCTGATTTTCTCTCAGAACTCTGCCGTTGCAGCTTCTTCAAAGATTAGATTATGCTCTGATACCACTGATGGTTTATGAAGAACAAAGAGGAGAGAAAGATAAGTTTTTCATTCACACAAAGTGTTACTCGGCTAGAGAGTTTATACAATCAATCATACATCACAAAAGTATTTTTCAACAACTATCTCCACCTACTACCACTTAGTTTTACATGACAGCAACTTAATTTGTTGCAGGACCATACTTTGCTTAAGTTGTAAATATATAACTTGAGCTAGAAATAAGTACACAAAACATAGGACAAATGATAACAAAAATATTGGTTTGATGACAACAAAAGTGTCACACAACTATCAACAAAAACAATATCTAAACTAATATCTGAAATGCATCTCTATTGGCTGTCTTTCTTACGAGATTTCCTGTACTCTAAGAAAGACAATCATATATAAAATTTGTGACTTTGTGAAAGATTTACTTCCAGATGTAGATCTAAATACAATTAAGCAATGTCGCAATGTACATGTTGTTACAAACTACCATTTAAAGGATTTTTGACAAATATTATCCTGAAAGCCATTGCAAACTTTTTATACTGTTGGTTTGCGACTGATTTTTTATGAAGTAATTTGGCAATATTTGTGTAAACCTTGTTATGAAGTCGGTGGTAGATAGAAGTTTGTGACCAAAATTCATCACCACCTTCATCCCAAAATTTAGACTAAAAAATGACGACTCTGCAATGGAATAAGGCCTTCAAAATACCATCACAACCTTCAATAAAAAAAATGCAGATGGTGTTCTGAAAGATACAGGACTTTACCAAGTCTCTATCCAAATTATCTGAAGAATGAAAAATGGACAGAATCACGCACATAAAATTTCAGCATCCTTGAGATCAGCTACAATTGATCTCTACAAACATCATCAGTAACTAATTCGAATACAAAACTTAGATATTCTGAAATCCACATCTAGAGAAATTTATTTAATTCCTCTTTCTACAAGAAAATTAAAATTTTAATCAACATGCTGACTACCTTTTCATATCTGTCTTTTTATTTCTTTATTTAAAGATGGTTTCCATTTCTCATCCAGAGTTAAGAAAAAGTTCTTTTTTTAATAGTAAGAACCCACAAAACTAGCATAAGAACATCTATATCGTGAAATAATCAGTGCAATGGTTGGATACCGAAGCTTGAAATGAATTGGAGAAGGTTGACATTGAAATAAAAGTAAAAACCAACTGCACCAGTCAAACATTTTGTGCAAGAACAATGTTATTTATCATCATGAAGATAAATCATCAGTGATGTGGCGTCTACGTGGAATGATGGGATTGGACCGTTCAATTTATATGAAAGAGAGGGGGAGGAGAGAGACAAAAATGTGAGGGATAACTATACGTGGAATAATGGGATTGGACAGTTCAATTTATATGAGAGAGAGGGGGGGAGTAGAGACAGAAATGTCAAAGATAATGAGTTGTCACATCACCAATGATTTATCATCACGATAATAAATAGCATTACTCTTTAAGCAAATATTGTGCATTTTGCATGGAAGTATTGATCTTTAATCTAATCTCTGGTGTATATATAGTACTATTTTCCTAACAGCAACATCAATCAATATCAACAACTATAACTGGTGGCATCGAAATAATAAGTGGATAGATCACTATATATTTGAAAATATTTGGTAAGAGGTCAGGTATGGATATCGAATATATTGAGATGACAAACAACCAAGATGTCCACTCCTGCTCAATTGGTTTATGGGGAGGGAAGGGTTGACGATAGTAGTAAACACAAAAGCACTAAAATATCTGTTACAAATAAAATTAGCTAGTAAATTAAGTAATGCTAAGAAGAAGATGATCTTACATCAATTTAGTACTAGCTCCAGTCACATCCTTGTGGGAGAAAAAACTCCAAGTATGCACAACTGCTACAAAAATAAGTTTCATCCTATGAAGTCCGAGTGTCTTCAATTCTACTCTTTTAGGATCATAATATATCATCTTGTTCTCAAGGAATATAAAAAAAATTGTCGCAGCAGCTTATCAGCTGGAAATAGAAAGAATTCCACCTCCCTGGTGTGGCGGTGTTGGAATATTGATAGAGATCAACTTTGACCATGATTTTCAAACACCACAACTCTTAATTACCCATATGTCAATCAAATCTACACCAGAAGTAGCAGAAAAACATAGACAATCTGCAATTATTCCTATGCATATTCTACACAAACAACTAATCGGAGGTAGGGGAAGTGATTTGAAGCACTCAATGCTAAACTCATATGAGAGTACAATATCCATCCCGCTACATCCGTCACTAATTCAGTGAAGGACACCATTCAGATAGGTTGGAGACATTATGTATTGGAAGCTGGGAGAAAATCCATTGTTTCTCCATGATTTGGTCCCAAAAGTGTGTATCTCAACCACTCTATTAGGATAGAATGTCGTTCCTTCAATTGGAGATTTATCATGTTGATTTTTACCTGGAGATAACACTCTAAGAACCTTATATTTATTAGTCTGTTGACAAAATCTTAACACACAAGTCACCTTACCCTCGTCAGCATTTCCAGCTGCTGGAAGTTCCATATATTCATTTATAACCGGATTGCATACAACGGGTGGAGGGGGCTCAAACAAACAAAGTAAGCTGTTACATGAATTCATTATAATGATCTTGTCATTTTTGGTATCCAGGTTAATGGATCACTTCCTCTTAGTATTCCTGCTCATAGAAAGCAATCGCTCATGCGTCAACATTGTGCAAAGGAATCCTCAATTTGGTATCAAGCTTCACGTTTACTTGTGGCCAAGATTCAGTCACATTGATTACAGATGACTCGAAAAAGTAAAATATTGTTGAAATTCGTCTAACGTCCGAGGGTGGACTAGAATGCTGACTTTTGAACGTGCAAAGTGGGTGCTAGAAATTAGATGTTGTCAAATTTTGACATAACTTGCACATTACGATCCCTTTAATCCACAGATGTAGCAGAATTTCTATAATGATGATCTCCTATAGATACTGTTCGGTTTAATCCACCCAAATCATGCACAAACAAGAAAACCACACTCAAGAACTCATGCTCTGGAATTGAAAATAACACCAAAAATTGTTAACCCAGTTTGGCTATGCCTAATGTGGGGGGCTCAGCTACCAGCCCAATCCACTAGTGCACCAAGAAAACCTTCCAGAAGGATATTTACAAGTGGAACCAAATATCAGACCATTATCAAGTTCTAGTCATAGATCGAACAAATGATCTCTTAGAACTTCAACAGAAAGACTCAAACCCTATCGCATAAATCACTAGAACAGTCACTAATCAAACCAGCCAAAAATACAGACTCAAGTCAATGTTATCATATGCGAAGAAGGACCCCAAAATTATACAAGAATAACCCCTTAATCTATGGAAGGGAGAACCCAAAAACGAGAGCACTTCCTTTCCAGAAGAAACCAGATGCAGAATGAATAAAAAAAAAAATGAATCCCAAGAGTGACAGCCAAACACGTAAATAAGGCTCAAATGAATCACATCCATTGATTAAATCAAACGGCTCACAAACCATCTGAAAAAACACAATCCGGGTATAATCAATTCATCCAATTGGAAATGGCCACGTGGACACAAAATTAAATAGTTGTAATTTTGGAAACACGATTTTAACTGTCAGATACATTATGGATGCTCTAGAACTTCTATGGGTGGTTGTGCCAGTTATTAGGTGAAATCTGCACATGCAATAGAAAATAGAAATATTAGCAACAATTCAGAATAAAGTAAAGCATATATTCTTTCACACGCAGTCTACTTACATATCTATGTAAAAATAAGAAAGTAAAGTAAAATACAAATGTATTTGCTATAACTAAAATAGACTTGTTTATATAAAAAAAAAGGACGAAATGGAAATATACATAAACCTGAAACCGCAGTTAAGGTTTTTTTTTTTTTTCCCCTATTCCATACCTTGTGTTTTTTCCCCTTGTAACCAAAAACCAAATGCAGGTTTTCTTGAATAGTATCCTCCCCCTTTCATCACCAAAATGATATAGAAGAACAGGGAACCTTATTGTTGATTTCAAATAATATACCGCGGAAAAGAACAAGTGTGGAATAGAGTTTTCCTCGAGGCCTACTTTTCATCCACAAACCAAATAAAGAATTATAGTAAATTAAATGTAAGTCGATATTCTATTACTCACAAAAAAAAAAAACCAATTTGATTACTGGAAATGCAAAGGCCAAGAAAAAATCTAAAGGGGATAATAGAGTATTTAATTTTCTGATTCGCAACAAATTCTTCGAAAATATTTAATAATTACCATATTCAAGATCAAAACACTAACTTTAAAATCCAACCAATTATGCAAATTTACGGAAGGAAACACCAAACTGATGTGAGAAATAAAAGCATAATATCAAGATACATGATCTTGGAATATAACTCAAACCCAACAAGAAGGAAAAATCTCACCGACACAATATTGTTGTTCCTGAAGTATCGATATATCACAAATGAGCTGTCGGACCTTGATCTTAACCATGCAAATTTGAAGCCCAATGTGTTGTGCACTTGCTGTCCAAATTTCACGACAATCGGACCCTGGACCACACAAAGATATATCTGATCGGAAAATGAAGAGCTTCTTGAAAGAGAGTAAATGAGCTGCACTATTTCGAAATCAAGAAGGGAGATAAGAAAAAAAAATTGTGTGCCGTCTATAATTTCAAATTTTTGCATCGTGTCCTTGATTCATCGCTTTTTTTTTTTTTACAATCGATCTTGGACCTTTTTTCCTTGACCAATCTATTTCTCAACATTCTAATCTGTATTTTCAAAGTTTGACAAGGATGTCGAAGATGACACAACTAACTTATTGATCGAATTAAGTCTCTTAATACAACCATGAGGGCGGGCGGGCATGGTTGTGCAGAGTGTGTGCAAGTGTGTCCGTGCGAGAAAAAGAATTGAAAAGCCAAACAAGAAAGTATAATCAATTAAATGTAACTGAACATTCTATCACAGGTAATGCACGTAAATTAAGTAATGCTAAGAAAAAGATGATCTTACATTGATTTAGTATTAGCTTCAATCACATCCTTGAGGGAGAAAAAACTCGAAGTATGCACAACTGATTTAGAAATAAATCCCATCCTATGAAGTATGAAAGTCTTCAGTTCTATTCTTTTAGGATCATAATATATTATCTTGTTCTCAAGGAATAAAAAATTTCTGGCAGCAGCTTCTCAGCAGAAAATAGCAAGAATTCCAACTCCCCCGTGTTGGAATATTGATAGAGATCAGCTTTGACCATATTTTTTAACACGGAAACTCTTCATTACCCATATATCAATCAAATAAACACCAAAAGTAGCAGACAACATAGACAATCTCCAGTTATTCCCATGCTTATTCTACTCGGACAACTAATTGGAGGTTAGGGTAGTGATTTGAAGCACTCACTGCTAAACTCAAATGAGAGTAAGAGATCCATCCCGCTACATCCGTCACCAATCCATGAAGGGCCCTTTCAGATAGGTTGGGACGTTATGCATTGGAAGCTGGGAGCAAATCCAATGTTTCTCCATGATTTGGTCCCAACGGTATGAATCTCAACCACCCTATTAGAATGGAACGTTGCTCCTTCAATTTGAGATTTAGCATGCTAATTGTTTCCTGGAGATAACACTCTAAGAACCATATATCTATTATTCTGTTGACAAAATCAAAATTCACAAGTCACCATACTCTCATCAGCATTGCTAGCTGCTGGAAGTTCCATATACACATTTTTAGCCGGATTGCATAAAACAGTTGGGTTATAATGGGGGGCTCAGACAAACGAAGGAAGCCATTACACAAATTCACTATAATGATCTTGTGATTCTTTGGTATCCAGGTTTAAATTTTGCTTCCTCTTAGTATTTCTCTCATAGAAAGCAATCGCTTGAGCATCAACATTGCGCAAAGGAATCTTCAATTTGGTATCCAGCATCATTTTTACTAGGGGTGTCCAAAAGTCCCGAACAGAACCGAACCCGAACCCGAACAGAACCGAACCAAACGGTTCTTCATA